>CANUEP010092192.1:0-12061 GCA_947857235.1 Jatropha podagrica
CCCCCCCCCCCCCCCCCCCCCCCCCCCCCCCCCCCCCCCCCCCCCCCCCCCCCCCCCCCCCCCCCGGCACTCTACTCGCTTACGACCCATTAATGGTATTCTCACCACACTCATGCAATCACTCTAGGGTAACCCATATCATTCTAATTCCACAGCACATCACAAACAAAATCACAACCAATTATAGAATTCACATCACTCACAGTGTATAACATCCAACATCTTTGTATATTTCAATACATAAGTACATGTATTCGATGCAGCTCATGGCATATACACCTATATGACATTTCTACATGTATGCGTGCTTCATATAGATATCATATTATTTATGTATGCGTGAGCGAAGCAGATTATCTAACTCTATTCACAGTTCACTTGCTTATACTAAGTCGTTTCTCAACTTCTCTATCCTCTATCAGATGTTGAACTTTTTAAAGCCCTAATTAAATTTTGAACACTATAAGAGAATAATTTTTTAACCATAACAAATACTTCAAAATTTTTTTTATTAGTATTTACTATCAAAATACCAACTAAATTCAAGTTATTAAAAATTAAAATTATTTAAAAATATTATGACAGAATTTTGAAGGCATTTCATAGCTAAATAGAAATAAAATACTTTTTGTCGCATTTACGTCGATATTTTAAAACTAAAAAAACTACTGCCTATATTTAACAACAATTTACCTACAATCAATGATATATTTTTTTAAATCACCGACAAAGTATTTTACCAGTATTTTTATACTGGCAAAATAGCAACAAAATGTTTTGTTAGTAATATTGACAATGAAAAATAAAGTTAGGGTAAAATTAATGGTCGAATGCATAATTCTTTCCTTGAACTTTTTTTAAATTGCCATTTGTGCCCCTCAACTTTGCTAGGCACTGTTTGTGCGCCTTAAGTTGCATTTTTGGTATCTTTTGTGCCCCCTTGACATACTGTAAAGGAGCCGTGTGAAATAAAATGCAGATAAGAGCGTGAACCTTTTAAATTTCGTCTAACGTATAAAAAATGACATCATTTTACATTATTAAATTAATTATAACCACCTCTCTCATCCTCTCTCAATTTCTCTCTCTATCTCGTTCCTCTTTTTCTTCTTCTTCTTCTTCTCCTCCTCCTTCTCTCAGTTTCTCTCTCTTCTTCTTCTTCTTCTTCTTCCACTTCTTCTCTCAATTTTCCTCCTTCTCATTCTTTCAACCAATCTATCTTCTTCTTCTTCTTCGTACTTTGTTTCTCTATAATCAAAACCAAACCAACCTTTTCTAACGATTTTATGGTTAACAAAATCAAAACAACTAACACAAGTTTGTTGATTTTTTTTTTCAATTTTTTTTCTTGATCTGATTTTGTGTATTGATAGTCTCTAGATTGTATTGTTGGTATTATAGAAGATCATTTATATCGAATTTAACATCAATTTCATCAAAGAAAACTCTTTTTAATTTGAAGTTTTAAATTTGTTTGTGTTTTTTAATTTGATTTTTTTTTTATGTTCTTATGTTTTTTTTTTTAATTCTAGAAATATAATGGAGTTAAGATTTTTTGTGAGAGAAAGGGATTTCAACAAGATGGAGATGCTGAGATTTTTTTATTTTCCTCTCTATTTGGGATTTCGATTTACGACAAAGAGTTAAGATTTTTTTCTTTTTCATTTGGAAACCAATGTGGTTTGATTTCATTAAAACCTTTTCTTCTTCTTCTCTTGTTTTCTGTCCTGTTATTTCTTGCATATGTGGAAACCAACGTGGCAAATAAAGTGATGACAAATCAACAACTTATGACAAGTCAATGCGAGTGTATTTCGCACAAAATTAGCAGTTTGCTTAGGGGCACAAAAATTACAAAAGATGCAACTTAAGGGGGCACAAGTAGTGCCCCACAAAGTTGAGGGACACAAATGGCAATTTAATGATTTTTGGGGGGGTGGAGAAGTATGCATTCGGCCTAAAATTAATCGCGCTAATTTCATTTTTTCCCTCCTTTACTCGTTCCAATTCTCCCAAGTAGGGGTGTAAACAAGTCGAGCTGTGCTTCGAGCCTACAAGTCGAGCTCGAACCTACCAGGCTCGAAGCTCAGCTCGATAGAATTTAGCTCGGCTCGAAAATCAATGAGCCTAAAAATTTAGACTCGAGCTTGATTGAGACTTGAATTCAAGTAAAAAATTTCTAAGCTCGAGCTTGGCTTGAGGCTTGATACTCGAGTAACCTAAATAATATTGTACATATGTATATATAGAAGCTTGATAAGGCTCAACGAGCTTTTGAGCTGAACATCATTAGGCTCGAGCTAGAGCTTGATTCGAGCTGAGCTTTTTTGAACTCTTTTCGAGCCAAGCTTGAACAGTTTAAGAGCTAGCTCGACTCATTTATACCCTTACTCCCAAGCAACAATGAAGGAGCCGCTATTCTTCCTACCAGTCGCACCAGTTACTCATCCTCTCCTTCTTCTTCAATGTGTCAGAATCTCCTTCACGTCAACGTCTCCTTCAACCTGTCCTTCTTCTTCACACTCTTGCTCTCGCTTCTTTTCTTTAGCTCTGTCTCAAGCTCCGAGGAAAGGTAACTTTCTTATTTTCCTGTTATGTTTTAACTAATGATGGCTTAGTCTTAGTTTAGTTTAGCTAAGTGAATGTAGTTTCTACATATAACTTGCTATTGGTTGGCTTGAACTGCTTTGACTTCGATATTTTTCCTTTTGTTTTGTTTTAGATTGCTTTTAAATCGTTAGGTAATGATTGAATTTTGCTTTTAAATTTGTTTCTACACGTTAAACTCTCAGAATTTTGGAAGAGATTGATTGTGATTAATCTGATTTTAAGGTATATTTAGCATTATATATAGTAAAGTTTGAATAGTCCGTATCAAATAAAAATTCCGAATCCTGATCTATTTTCTATCTAGAGTTATTTTAGGAGTCTATTTATTTAATTAAAATAATTTATTATTATATGTTAACACTACATATTGTTAGATGTGAATTTGAGATTTTAATTGATGATTCAACCAAATTTACTTAGTCAAAACTAAAACTATTATTTGTATATATAACCTGATCTGGATAAGTTCATTTTAGCTTTCTTTTACTGTTCTTGTTTGATCAAATGATTAACGAGAACAAGAACAGAAGTGGAGAAGTTTCTATTTTGATTCTGAAAAAGACCTATAATTAACAATTTGTTCACAAGAGGAGATTCTCATTCAAAATTTTTTTGGCTAACTGTTTAGAATCCAAATGAGCATAATATTAATAGTAGCATTTTCATCATTTTAGGACTAGCTATATACTGGAGTCTTTGTTTATTGTTTTGTTTTATTTTTTTGAGAAGGAAAAGATGCTAGAATTTACTTGTTTTCTGCACTAAGAAAACTGGCAAGGAAGTTTTGTGATTAGTGCATAACAGAGGGCATATTGTGTGGAGTTCTTTCTTATAGTTCTTGTGAATAGCGTCAAAGTTAGGAATTGTTGTATTGCTACACCTTCTCTTTCTCTATTTTGGGAATCTCCTCTTTTTGGTTATTTCAAGTTTAATGTGGATGGTTTTTTCTCGCTGTAAACCAGGACCGTCTGGGATGGGTGGCGTGCTTAGAAATGACAAAGGTAAAGTTAAATGTATTTTTTTCGAGTCAATCCAATGAGGCTGAATTTCGTGTTATTTGTAAAGCCATTGAAATTTATTATCATTCTCTTTATAAAGAGTTTCCATTGATTTTAGAATATGATTCTCATAATGCAGTGTGTTGGGTAAAGTATAAAGATAAAAGACCTTGGAACTGGTGGTTTTTTTTTAATAGATTGGACTTCTTGTGCTTATCATTATCAAACATTAGTTTTGTGCAGATTCCAAAATCAACAAACTGTTTTGCTAATATATTAGCAAAGAAAGGTGTGGATAATATTTCTTTTTTTTTTGCCTGGATTTAGATTGGGTTAAAGTGATTCTTCTTTCCAGTAATAATTTGAAGAACCTAATTTATATTATATCTTCTCAATTGTAAAATAAGTTCATTGCAAAAGACTCTTTTGTTCTTTTCTCAATAATAAGCTTTTGTTTTGTAACTTATTTTCTTTGTTTAGATGTAATATGAACTAGGTTTTTTCATTTATCATTTTCTGGCTAGGTTGGGCTGTTGACTTGAGATTATTTGTTGATGTTTGATAAGTTTTTCCGGGATTTCTAATAAAATTATTTCTTTTGCTGATAAAAAAAAAAAAAAAATAAAAATAAAAAAAAGGAGTTCTTGTGAATTATATGGTGATGTTGATATTGGGAGCTTTTTTCAGGATATAGAACCTTGGATATAGACCCTTATATCGGTAACATTGGCAAGCATGTATAAATGCCGAAGCTGGCTTATAGGATTAACGAAGATGATGGTTGGAATCTGATGCTGGATAAAGGAGCTAAGGAAATGTGCGGATTGGGTTAATTGGGTTACATCCTCCCAAGTAGGCTTGAATTTATGTCGTAAACTTGAAATTTGTCAACTGTGTAAGTTTTCCTTTTCTTTTTTGTTTTTAAAATTTAATTCTCAAGTCAGTTATATACTACTAAATTATGAAAACTAAAAGGGTTTTTATCATTTCATTCATTTCTATATTCAGCAATGGTTTTCTAGATTTCAGCATTGTACTTGTTTGCCAATTCCATTTTTAAGCAATAGCAGGAGTGTGCAGATCTGGGTCTGTCATTTGGTGCCGGAAGCTGCAAAAGTCATATATCAACCTATGAATGTGTATTATTAGTGCATAATTCTTCTGTATTTTTATTTTAATTTATTTTTTATTTCTCCCTGTACCTGCCACAGAGCTTCTATGCTTCTGGACAAAGAACACAACTATTAGTGCAGAATGGAAGTTTGATCTAAGGGTAAATCACAGAGAAGAGTTTTTGGCTGCCGATGGAATCTTAGGTAAAGTGCCTATCTTTATCTCTATTACATGTGGTTGATTTGCAGGAGGGTTGCCATAAATTCAACTCAGAGGAGCGTTAAGAGTTCCAAAGTAAATACCAATTCTGTAATCCAAAGTAAACATCTTTATATGCATTTTAATTTCTTCCATAGTTTCTATATGTAATTTTGTGCACAAGAAAATAGGAATTAAACAAATATTATTCAAGTAAAATTGGCCACTCTCAGTTCCAGATATTATTGCCACTTCTTTACTTTTTTGCTTTTTTTCTTTTGCCAAAATTGTTTCTTCCTTTTTATATTAAATTATTGAAGTTGGGGTCATTAAAAAAAGATTAAATGATTGAAATTCAATAATGGTATTATGATATATGGTGTTGAATTGGAATTGTTGATTATTATAGGTTTTTATGTTATATAAAGTAGGTTAATTACGTAAATTTAGGCAAAATTTTAAAATATATTTTTTAAATTAGCGACCAAATGGAGTTAAATTAGTGACAAAATAAATTCATTTTATTAAAATAACGAATAAATTTAACGATAAAATAGATACAATTTACCGATAAAATAGTGACAATATAAAGACAAAATTAGCGACGAAATTCCAACAAAATACTTCCAAAATTTGTCTGTTTTCATAATAAAATTGACAAAAATTTTATGATAAATTAGCAATAAAATATTATTTTTGTCGATAAATAATAAAAACAAGTGTTTTAGCATCAAAATTTTTTTGACGCTATTTTGATGGTAAAATCCAATTAGCATCAAAATATTATGGATTAGCGACAATTTTTTGTCGCTAATTTTTTATTTTTCTTGTAGTGGAATTGCATTTTTGGAATCAGCACGAATAGGAAAAGATTATGTTCATGAACCTCGCCAGCCACCATGCATGGTGGCAAAAAATCCAACTTGCAACCTAGGCTCATTAGAAACAGTGTGAATCGTCGGAAGCTCATGACTAACATAGTGATCAAAATGTTCCGGGCATGATTTCCCTTGAATGAAGTCCAAATTGCAACAGTCGAGGCAAGAGACGAGTTCCTCTTGTCGAGTAGATGAGTTTAGAGCCTTGTCTCGTCGGGAATGGTGGAAGATCACCTGAAAATGAGAGAGAGAGAGAGAGAGAGAGAGAGAGAGAGAGAGAATGAGCAATTGAGGAAGGGAAGGTGATAAGTTATATTTCTATAGTATTTTTAACTTAGGGGAATTTTAGTATTTTTAAATTACTTTAATTAGTTTTTCACTTAGATTTATTTATATTTTTAGTAAGTTCCTGTGAGTCTTGATAAGCTTGATTTGAAAGATTTTTAGTAAGAAATAGCCAAAAATCACATCGAAGAAGGTTGGGATTGAAATTGGAAGTCTAAAAGCTTAACATGGCCAAGTCAGGGGAGTACACGGGCATGTCATGCAGTGCCCACAATTGTGGCACCTACTGGAATCTCAATCGGATCAAATTTTGATTATTCAGCCCATGTGAATTAGAGACATGGGCGTGGCCTTTGCATGGGCTACATGGAGATACTAAAAGGACTCATCTCAAGCATTGCTCAAGCCCAACCTAATAAAAGAAGACTCTTAAATAGAAAAGGAATCCAATTTAAATCAATTTTCTACTCAGATTCGAAGACATCCTATGAAGTCTATATAAAGAGAGATCACAACAGCAAGAGGATATTATTCATTCATTCATCGATTTTCATTGAATTCTAGATCTCAAATCTGGATTTTATTCTTTCCTTAGTTTTTCTCTCTTTGTAATAATTCAAGCAATCAAGTTGTGTAAAGAATCAAGGGAGCCGTCTACGCTATTATTTGACTAGTTTTTATCTCTAAACTCTTGATCTTGTTTTATTTCCATTAATTATTATATTTATGAAATTATTTTCAAATTTTATTAAGTTTTATTTAATTACTTTGTCGAACTAAACTCCCATACTAGGGATTTGATGTAGCTTAACTTCTACCCCAATTTATGATATTAGATTTGTTTTTCTTTGTTCAAGTTATAATTTATTACTAAACTTAATGCTTACAGGCCAATTTTCTCCCTTGTATTGCTTTATTTCATTAATCGCTATCGGAAGAAAGGTTTTTGATAAGAAAAGAGTAATAAATTACATGGGAATAATAACTTGATGCGGAAGCTATATGGTTTGACTCATGTGGGGTTTTCATAATTTAATGACCTTAGATTATGAATTCTTGAACAAACCATAAAACTTAATAATTTAATTTATGTTTGGTTACACTATTGGGAGATAAGTAATTAAACGGGATTAAAATAGCTAACAATACATTGGGAGAGCTTGTTAGTGACTATAGGGTATTTTTCCCTACTTGAACGAATAAAATTGATTAACAAACTAATAAAATAAATTGGATAGAGTTAAGTGAAGTCAATATCCCTAGTAGCTTTTAAACCTTAATTTCTTTTCATCAATTAGTCTTATTTGAATTCTTTTTTACTATTTTATTTTATTTTACTTACTTTTACAAGTACCCTCTTTTATTATCGCTTAAATAATAATAGATTAAAATAATTTTGATACTTAGTATATAATTTTCATAGGACAATACTCTACTCACTCGTTATTACTCATTACGATTTCGTGCACTTGCGAAAATTGTGGTCAAGCAAGTCTCTCAAGCATTTGATCAATGAAGGGTAAAGGAAAGTGGTCTTTATGTGTTGCTTTATTCAATTTATGATAATCAATACACACACGCCAACCTGTGACAGCTCCAGTAAGAATCAATTCATTATTATTATTAGAGATAACTCTCATACCTCCTTTCTTGGGAACAACTTGCACAAGGCTTACCCAACTACTATCTGAAATTGGATAAATAATTTCTACATCCAAAATTTTAATGATTTCAGCTTTGACTACTTCCTTCATGTTTGGATTCAATCTCCTTTGGTGCTCAATTGTAGGTTTGTAGTCGTCCTCCATCAAAATTTTATGCATGCACACACTTGGATTTATTCCCTTCAGATCTGAAATTGACCATCCTAAGGATTTTTTATGCTTCCTTAAAACCTGCAATAACCTTTCCTCTTGATCAAGTGACAAGTGAAAAGAAATAATAACAGGGAAGCAATTATTATCACCTAAGAAAGCATATTTAAGATGAGAAGGAAACTGTTTTAGTTCTTGCTTAGGAGGTTCACTCTCTTCCTTACCTTTGATGTTTTGTTTATCAATGTCATCAATATTTTTAGTATGTAAAGTGTCATCCACACAATTATCCACAACATCAATTCTAAAACTATCACCAGAGTCCATAGGAAGTTTGCAAGATTTTAGAATATCAAAAACAACTTCCTCTTGACCTACCCTTAAAGTCAACTTACGATCATGAACATCAATCAAAGCTCGCGCGGTTGCAAGAAAAGGTCTTCCAAGAATGAGGGATCCTTCTTTATCTTCATCAATGTCAAGAATAAAAAAATCAACAGAAAAAATAAACTTACCTATCTTGATGAGTACGTCCTCCATAATTCCCCTTGGATATTTGATCAAACGATTCTCTAATTGTAGGGACATCTTTATTGGTTTCAACTCTCCCATCCCTAGCATTTTAAAGACTTCATAAGACATAAGATTAATACTTGCACCTAAATCAACTAAAGCCTTATCAAAATCAAGATTTCTAATATTACAAGGGATAGAAAAACTCCTTGGATCTTTTAACTTAGAAGGCAATTTATTTTGAATGATCGCACTACACTGCTCCGTTAACATTACCGTTTCTTGATCATCAATCTTCCTTTTCTTACTCAAAATCATCTTAAAAAATTTTACATAACTGGGCATTTGAGCAAGAGTTTCTGCAAAAGGAATATTTATTTGAAGCTTTTTGAATACATCAAGAAATTTGAGGACGCTTTTGTCATCTTTGGATTGCTTGAGTCTTTGAGGAAAAGGAATGGGTGGCACATAAGGTTTCACCTCCTCTTTCTCCTCAAGATCAATAATAGGAATGTCCTTTTTCTCTTTCTTTCCTTCTTCCTTCTTCGGGGGATCCTCCAATTCTTTTTTGCTCCTCAACGTAATGGCCTGTACCAGTTCTCTCAGTGTTACTAGGTAATGTACCTTGAGGTCTTGAGGCCATCATGCTTGCAAACTGTCCAAACTGAATTTCCAAATTCCTAATCACCACTTATTGGATTTTGTGATTTTCCCTCATTTCATTCATGAACTCCATGTGAGATTTATAAAGAGTAGTAAGGAGATCATCATGTATGTAACAGACTATTTTTCAGTGTTTTTTTCAGTGTCGATAATAGTGATTTACTGATCTGTGAATAGTACCACCGGTCCGGGACATTGTATTATTTCGGCCTGAAAAAATTACTACATGTGTCTAGTATATTAATTAATATTTTTGGAGCATGTTTGCATGATTTAGATGGGTAGAGAATATTTTATAAATATTTTTGGAGAATTGCGGCAACTAACGAATATTATTTTTATTGTGATATATTTAGGAATAAATGGTGAATTATTTTTAAAAAGTTAATTTAATTAATTTGTGGAGTTAAATAATATTTAGAAATGAATTATTTGAGGAATATTTAAAGCCATTGGATAAGATTACCTAAGACTTGATCTTGGCTATTGATTTAGCATAAAATGAGAAGCAAAGTTTGACTTTGCTACTTAAATCACCAACACTTTCTCTCTCCTCCCTTCTTCTTCCTCCACGCCAACTTCTTCTTCCTTCTTCCTCCATTTTTTTTTTCATTTTCCTACCTCCAAATACCACTAAACCACCTAATTAAATCATAGGATTTTGATTAAACCTTGAGAATTAATTAGTAGAAGCTTGAATTTGGAGTTTCTAAGCTTTGGTTTTGGAGTTGCCATTAAAAGAGGTAAGTTGTAACTCTTGAATTTTGTGATTTATTAAGTCTAATTCTAGGATTAGCTATAGAATTCATGCATTAAGCCATGCTCTTTTCTTTTCTAGTATTAATTTTGATTTTAATGAGCTCTTTTCCTACTTTTAAGAGATTAGTGAACCCTCCACCAAAGGCAAGGAGAAAGCCCAAGGATAGAGTTTTTAAGCTTGTTTAATCTTGAAAAAGAGGTTAGTGCAATAATATTCTAGTTTCCCTTTCATTCTCTCAAGTTTTAAATTTTAGTTTTTTGATGAATTTTGATGTTAGAGGTGTACTTAGGGTGGATTGTAAGTCATTTTCGACCCTCTTATAATTTTGATTTGCTTCTGACTTCTGCATGAAAGTTCTATCCCTGTTTCTCAGCTTTCCAAAACATCCTATTATGTTCAATTCCAATAATTGTAGCTCAACTTATGATTTAAATATCAAAATTGGTTCTGTTATGGTGTCTCACTTGTATATCCGAATTGATTGTCCCTTTTGGCCACTAAAATGGTAAGATAATATCTTGTGTTCTTCATAAAAGTTATATTTCTACTTCTTAGCTTTCTAAATCATCCTCTTGTGTACAATTTGAATACATATAGCTCAACTTATGATTTTTATACCAAAACTGGTTGTGCTGAATTGTGTTGGATTGTTGGTTTGTGTTCTTGGGTTTCTTTCACCCTCTTAGAAAATGATCTGGACTAGGGTCCCTTCATGAAATTTGTATCATTTTGTCTTATCTTTATAAGGAATTAAGTTTCACTCAATTTGAAGTCATATAACTTCAGTTATACCCTAACAACACAACAAAGGTCAGGTTTATGGAATTAATTTGGAAAGAAACCATTTCCCCTTCATTCTCTATGGTTGGCCGAACCCTTGTTTGGTGAAGGACACCATGCTCTTTGTGATTTCTATGGTTGATTTAAAATTTAATAAGGTTGTTATTAAGTAATTTGTTGGTAGTTAAGATTTCTCTTTTGAATTTTGGTGTTTAAACATTTTAGTAAGACTTAAAGAAGGTTTTTAAAGTATTAAAAGAGTTTTATGGTTACTTGTTTGAGAAATGGATTTAATGATTTTAAAGAGTGATTTTAAGTTGATAATTAGTACTTTTATTGGAGGCATTATGAAAGAAAGGTTTTTGCTCGAAACATGGATTGATTTTGTTGGATTTTACAAGTTGTAAGTTAAGTGATTTTGAAATAACAAGTGTTAATTTTAAAATGTTTTTGAATAAGAAATGGTGAATGAGAAATGAGACTATTTATGGAAGAATTAATTATTCTAAGCTCTACATGCGTGATTGACATGTGGTATGATGAGATTATTGTGATATATGAGAATGCTAGGTTTATCAGCCCGTATTATTGGTGGAGCCATGATCATATGCTAGGGTTATCAGCCCTTATAAATAGGCAGATGCTCTTATTATTTTGGTGTTTGCATAAACCACGGTGGCCTCAGCTCACAATTGTGTAATTGGTGGGTGGCTCTTTCACAAGCCACAATTATGTAATTGGTGGGTGGCGCTTTCATAGGCCACGATTATATTATTGGTGGGTGGCGCTTTCACAGGCCACGATCGATTCCACTTTACATTCTTTCGGTATCGGTATGAACTTTAGATAAAATGAAAATGGAAATTTTAATTTATTATATTGAAATCGAAAAACATATTGGCATTCACGATATTTTCTTATTTATTTTGAGTTGGTGTAAATTTTTAAGTGTGAATTTCTTATGATCTTTTAAATCTTTGGATTTAATTAATACGATTTTGGTGTTTAAAAAAATGTATTGTTGGAAATTATTTATTTGGTGGCCCTTGGATATTTTAAATTATTGATTATTTAGCATCACTGAGTCTTCCATTCAGCGCGTTGATTTTTATCACGCGCAAGTTGTGAGCTATGGGTGCTACGCAAAGACCGGAGAGGTAGCATCAAAGTAGAAGTATTAATTTTGGATAGGATATGTTTATTAGGTGAATAATGTCATGTATGAATTTATTATAACAAATTTTAAGGTTGTAAATGTTGTAATTATAACTAATGAAATCGGTGGCCGATTAAGTATTATTATTTGATTCCATGAATGGTGTATGAACGATGGTATATATTTTCTTGAATGATTAATTATATAATAAGATGACTTGACATTATATTTTTACAAGTGCTATGCGACTTGGTATAATAATTTGGAGTTGAGGTTTGGAGGATTGAACATTG
>CANUEP010092302.1:0-23060 GCA_947857235.1 Jatropha podagrica
CGCCCCGCCCGCCACAGTCTCCCCCCAGTCCCCCCCTCCCTCCTCTCCTGGATACAAGAATGTTCCAATTCAGGGTATTAAAAATAGACCTTTCAGTAATAGATTTATAGGATGGTTATTTTACTTTACTGTTTGGTGTTACTAATTTGAATTCGCACCTATATGAGTTTGACATGCTGATTTATGGTAATGGCCTGGATAGAAGCCAAAAAGAGAAGGTGGAGGAAGAAGAAACATTTAGGAAAAAGGGTGTGGGGAGGTCTACATATTTCAGAATGATTATCAGGCATAGATTATGAATTATGTTTGACGAAGAAAAGAATTATTCTGAATTGAAATCACAATTTCTTTTCAATCAGTAGTTATTTTAGATGATGAAGCTTGAATGTAGTTTTATCTTCTGTATTTTGTTAAATGTTTGTTAAAATCCGAACTTGAGTCCTGCTATGAATTTCTTAAGGAAAATTCATGGTTGTGCTATAATGTTACTCTTTGGTTTATATGGCCTTGTATGGTGTCAGGGGTGACTGATCTGGCAAATGAATCTGCATTGAAAACCCTGTTTCCAATGAAATCTTGACAATACCTGCTCCCTGTTTCCAATGAGAATATTGGAAAAAATGGTGAAGCAGAAAACTCTTAAACACAGCACAAGCATAGACACAAGTTCTGTAAACTGAACCTCTTTTGGGAGGGCTCTTTCATTGATTTCTTTGTTGTTTATGTAGTTCTAGTTACAGGATAGGAATTGCAAAGGGCAGGTTGCAAACATTCTTTACCATGATGATATTTCCCATATACTCAGATTACTTAAACACTCAAGCTAACCGTATCTGCTGCCAAACCCCACTAACGTACTGGATCTGCAAGCTCTCTTTACTGAAAATTAAGCTGCAGATTTCCTTCCAAAATACAAAATAACTAGAGATTATCTAAGTAAATTCTCAATTCTCAACACAAAAAGGAAAAAGATAAGAGGAGTTGCAATATTGCATGTCTTATTTATTTGTATTTTACTCTCTGTTCACAGTTCATGCGATCGATACTTTTAAACATACTTAAATAATACTTTTAAGCTGTTCTCATTTTGCAGGTATATGCTTTTTTGGCTCGTTGTTCTGATTGCAAAATTTGCATTTGCCTACTTTCTCCTGGTTAGTGATATTATATTCCATCATTTATAATTTTCTTGCCTTATTTTTTGACTCATTTCTGGATTGTTTATTGGCAGATCAAGCCCTTGGTGGCACCGACAAAGCTTATCGTGAACATGACAGATAATCTGCAATATTCGTGGCATGATCTTGTATCCAAAAGTAAAGCCACCTTATAAATTTAACCTTGCATGATGCTTATGTCATTGAAATTCAACCTGTGTTATCATTATGGTCGATTTTTTATTGGTACAATTAATATTTATGCTGGGCAGAATTTGTGACATAATTTATCTCCATATGAATGAAAGTGGTGTGCAAGAGATGTTATGCTTGGGTGAATCTTGTTATTACTTTTTGGCAATACTTTTGGGTAATTTTTAATACTTCATGGTCTGCTTTCTTAATTTTTTATCACAGTCATTGTGCAAACAACCTTATCAACATCAGATGCCATGTTTTTGAAATGGAGCTAGGGATAAGTGTTTAATCCAAATTGTTGATTGGCAGCCATTGAGAGTAGGCTTTCAACATTTGTTGGAGTTATTTTCTTTCTTTTTGATACTAGTTCTGTTAACTATGAAATAGAAACACCTGTTAGGAGTTGTTTTGCCTTAAACAGATACATTCCATTTTTTTACTTTATAAATGACTGCATCCCCAGTAATGTCGTTTAATTTGTCATCCTCCCTAAATGTTGTGTAACTTGTCATTATGCAGTCTGTTATCATTTGGGTGCTTAGCTGTTTGTGAATTCTATGATCTGTACTTGCAGATAATCATAATGCCTTGACTGTTGCGAGTTTATGGGCTCCTGTTATCTGTGTAAGTAGCATTTCATTCCAACTGGTCATTCTTACATTAATACTCAAAGAAAAAGAATTTGCGTCCTAACAGTAAATCATCCTTCCCTAACAATGATAAGTTTGCTAATGTTGCTTCAACTATAGTATTATCATTTTGAAGGAAGCTAGTGAGCTAGTTTTTACTCAAAAACTGGTTTTCTCCTTTTCCATTATTTTTGGCCTGGCAGGGATCAGTCCCTCAAAAGGTTTTTTTCTCTTGTTTCATTCCAAATAGCCTCCATTATTTACATGTTTCACCTATTCAAGCTACCTATCTTCTTGTCATCAATACTCCCATTCCACTTTCATATTAAGGAAATTATTCAGTGCACTGGTGCAGTGTACTCTCACTTGCATAAATGTAGGATTTGCTTTCCTTAAATTTAGGTGAATCCATGTATTTGTGAGTGCAGGGTGCGCTCAGTAATTCCCCTACGAATATGCCAATGCTTAGGCAGTATGAGGTTGGTCAAATATCAAACAGTATACAATTTGTATTCAGTTATCCTTATGCTGTCTATCAAGATATAATCCTAAGATTTGTCCTCTTCTCTTACATCCAATAAATTTATATTATCAGTTAAAAAGCTGGCAGACAGAGATATAGAAGCACATGCCACAAAGAAAACCCATCTTCTGGCCAAATTGTTTTCCAAGGGAATGTACTTCCATTTTCCCGTCTGTTAGTTGCAGTACCGAATATGGACTCAAAAGAAATTTAATTACCAGTACAAATGCCTTCAACCTTCACTATATACTTGACCATTGCTCATTGTAAGCCCCATATAGGAATAGCTCACTCTGTCCCTATACTGAAATGTGTATACAAAATTTGGATAGTTCTTGCCAGACTATAGTGAATACTGGAGGCAATATCTGTGATCTTCTGCAACACAAAACAAAATCAGTAATACATTTGGAGTTCAAAGAATAAATAAATTAGATAAATAAATAATTACTAAAACAATAAATTAAATAAGTAAATGAAGCAGAGAGTTGGTTGAATAGCCTGTTGCTGAATTTTTGAATGTGGTAAAAAGTTTCTTATTTCCTCGTCTGACTTTTAGAATTTTGTTTTGTTGTTTTCCTTCAAATGTGACAGATATATCTTTTGGATATTCATATATTCTATACAGTCATATCCGCCATATGGGGATTCTTGCTCGGAGCAAGGGACCGCCTTGGGGAAGTAAGTAATTTAATTTTTCTGCCATTTTATTGCAATGTATCTAGATTAATGTTGTTCTTCATTTATTTATTTATTTTTTATCTACTTCTGCCCTCTTGCTTTTTGCATGTAAATGTGCCACGGGAGCAGGACAGCTCATGCTACTTTATATTGAAGCTAGACTTTGGGTGATTTGGAAGCTAGGTTTTTAGAAATTTGGATAGACAATTAGGGAAGAATGGTGCGAATTGAGAAGTGGACTTAACAATAAAGAGAAATTTTTGAATGTTTTTGCATAGGCACTTTCAGAAGTAATGTGTGAAAAATAAAAGAATAGAATTTGGCTACACACCTGAACTTCCTTAGGCATCACTCGGGGTAGAATTGAATCCCGCGATGGAAAGAAGTCTGACTCGTAGTATTTTATTATTCAAGGGCTAATGGTTTCATAAATCCTGAAATTCTACCTTTTAAATTCTATCCTGTACTTTTTTTTTTATAAAATAACCAAGAACATTTTAGAATGAATTTTGATTGTATCCAAGGGGCAAATGGCTTGTTGCGCCATTTATGTGGCATCTGAACTGGAATCAGACATTCATAAATTTGTTAGCAAGGTTTGTGGGCCCCAAAAATGACCGTTAAAAAGTCCCATTTTGACTCTAAATATTAGTGTTTTCTCTTAGCTCTTCTATTCCCTCTCAGACACATGCAAAGATAGCGTAAACAACACTGTAGAATATTCAGCTTTCTCTCTGATTTATTTTACAATGTTGTTTGGTTGGTTTGTGGCTGGCATTTTGGCAAGAGAGATAAAGTGGAGTAGTTGCAAACACTACCAGTTAGAGCTGAAATGGGATACTATTCCAATCAGACGTCCAACTAGTATACCAGGTTGGCTGTGACCCATGCTAATTGATTCTTGGATAGAATTGAAACAAATTTACCAGATTATGCATTCAATAGTAAAATTATAGAATTGACAATGTGTGACAAGATCAGATTCTCAATACAATTAGCCCTTATTCAATTGCAGGAGCGAATTACCAATTCCCATCATAGATATACAGGCTCAAACTAAATAACTAACCTAAAGCTTTAAGATCATAGGCTTTGAAACTCTTCCTAATCCTCTGAAGATTTGGGCTGCCCAAGAAAACTGGGAGGTTACTATCTGAATGTTATCCGACTCGTTCCGAAGGAATCACTTTTCTTGCTCATGTTTCATGTTTCTCCTTGTTAAATATTTCTTGAGTTATAGGAGGATATATTATTCTTCATAATTTGATCTCATCTCTTCTTTTTGGATAATATTTTTATTTATCTAAAAAAGATGATTTTATTCCACACAAATGAGGATCCAAATAAGACTTCAACATGACAATATAGACATAGAGACAGATCTTTCAGCAAAGCTGGAAATTATTAACTTATCCCTTAGATTTAAAAGTTGTGAAGTACTAGATGAGCCAACTTATAAACATTAATACAAGACTTCAAAAACAGGACTAAAAGTTACTATATTTTATCTTCAGTAAATCCCATATGATATATGGATTGTAATTCTAAGATTCTTGTAGCTTGAATTTCCTTAAATTACTTATAGAAATCAGAATAATTGTTTGTTATTTTGTTCAATGGTGAATACTTAGTAAGTCTTAATTTTGAGTTTGGCTCTCTTATTTTCATTTGCCTTTCATTGATCGAGTTCTTTATGAAGACTCTTTTATGATGTAATGTTTACAGATCAGATCTTTGGAGGCTGTTCACAAATTGTTTGAGGAGTTTCCTGGGGCTTTTATGAATACCCTTCACATTCCAATTCCCAAGAGGTAGAGTTTTTTTTGAAGTGTTCTTTCTCATCCAATACAACCACAATTTTTACTTCTTCTAATTTTTTCTTCTTTTGCCTTGCATTTGAAAATTAGTCCATCATTTTTTATTTTATGTTGTTACTTTTGTGCTATAACTTGCATTTGACAGTTATTTCAATTTTGCAGGGCATCTGAAAGCGCTTCTGGTCAGGTAAATCCATCTAAACTTCAAAATTTTGTAGACATTCCTTTTCTACTCCTATATAATTTATATTGAGTTCACATGTGACAACAACTAAGCTTTAATGCCAAACTAGTAGGGGTTGGCTATGTGATTTTTGTGTTTCCATTTCACTTTTGTTCATAACTAAGTCCTTGTTAGTGCCAATAAGTAGCAGGTCTTTTGACACAACTTCACTCCATATGGGCCTAGGTCTACTTCTTCCCTCTTAATACACTCCACCATCAATATATCAAGCTTACAAATTCGGGGCATGTGAGATCTACATAGGACATGACCAAACCATCTCAAACATCCTCTCACTTTATTCCCAATGTTTGCTACATACATCTTTTGTTGGATTAGGTCAAATCTTATCTAATGTTCTGTGATCACAATCCATTTAACATCCGTATTTCTGCAACATCCATTTTTGAATATGTTGGACCTTTGGAGCGCAATGTTATATCCTATATAACATTGCTGATCTCAACATTCATTGGTCCATTCATCCATCTAGTTTTAATTCGGCATTACATCTTCATTTACTATGCCGTCTTTTTGAAATACAAAGCCTAGATATCTGAATTGACTGCAATCAGGCACCACAATACCATTCTCACCTCACCTCCATTCTTTTTATGGAGGCAAAACTTGCAGTCTATGTTGAATAAACTTCTAACAGTGAAGTTCTTGTAGTACTTCTCAGATCTTTATCTGATTATGTCAAAAAAATTTGATTGGCTGTTATTCCTTTTCTACGAAAAGATCATAAAAGTTTGATGGCATGTTATTGTTGTCTAGAAATTTTTTTCTTATTTTGCATTTGTATATTAATTTTCTTGTGTTTTTACCTCAATCCATATGTCATGCTTTATGAGAAGATACACTTCGATTGAGCTTAAACTTGTGCTACTTAATGGTAGCTTAATCATAACCTACATGCCATAACTTTTAATTATTACTATGTATAGCTGAAAATATTTCTCATAGTGTTAAAATAGGATGGATGAAATGAAAGAGTGTTACAAGTGTACTATGTGATAGGAAGATATCTAATAAGGTGAAAGGTATATTCTATAGGACAGTGGAGAGACTGAAAATGCTCTATGGGAGTGAATATTGGGCATCATATGTGCATCATGTTCACAAGATGAATGTTGCGAAGATGTGGATACTAAGATGGATGTGTGGTTACATAAGGATGGACAAGATTAGGAATAATCACATTAGACAAAAGGTGCAAAAGAAGTTGGAGATAAAATGAAAGGACGCGTGAGATGTATCGATCATATGTTATATAGACCCGACATGTCCTGGCTTGTACATTTGATACTTTAGTACTGGAGGGTGCTAAAGGGAAGAGGTCGACCTAG
Source organism: Jatropha podagrica (assembly GCA_947857235.1). NCBI lineage: Eukaryota > Viridiplantae > Streptophyta > Magnoliopsida > Malpighiales > Euphorbiaceae > Jatropha > Jatropha podagrica. The sequence continues at coordinate 6,578 of CANUEP010092302.1, forward strand.
AACTACTCGGAGGGTGTTGTGAATTGAGAAGAATGTGTTTGCATTCAATACATTTATCTATGAATTACATAGGTTTATATACAAGAAATTCGTAGGCTATTTAAGACTATAGATCATTAACTAATTAGGAATACTAATTTTCTTTAACAGAGGGAAGTGGTCGTGAAGGATTTACGGTAATTGGATATTATTGAGGATATAGCTATGAATAGAACAAAATGGAGAAGAAAAGATTTGTCAAGACCCTAGTTAGTTCTTGTTTCCTATTTTATGTTTTGTTCTATTTGTTAATAATATATCAAATGATTTTAAAATTTTCCTTCAAAATATCTTTTCTATAAAAAGTCTTTCAAATTTTTTTCCAACTAAACTGTGCTTTACATTGATATTGATGAAAGCGGATATTGGAAACAAATGATTCATATAGCTAACCCAAACTACTTTGGGACTAGGCTTAGTTGTTGTTGTTGCTATATTATTTTTTTTTTAACCTTTTCCTACATTTTTGTAGTTTTATAAGATGGTGGAAAAATGATTTTGGTTAATTTTGTTTTTTTTTGGAAGGTTGGGGAGAAAAGAAAGATTGATGCTGCTCGATTTTCTCCCTTTTGGAATGAGATTATAAAAAATCTCAGAGAAGAAGATTATATTACTAATCTGTGAGTATTATATTTGATAAGAACATATTTGACAAGTGAAACTTATTGTAGATGTTGAAAATGATTTTTTTTTTTTTTTCAAATTTTTTTAGTTATGGATCATTTTTCTCTTGTGTTCTGTTATTAGTTGCTTGTTTCTTGTAGCCATAACAGTTATTAAAACTGCACATTTTTTTCTGGTGGTAAAGCTTGTACCTGTTCCGATTTGTCTTTTACAGTAATTGGGCTAAAGAGCAAGCTTAAGGGATAAGAGCAAACCAATGTCAAGTTTCATTTGTTTTTCATAAGAAATTTAACATATAGAGTACGAAAATAGACAGAAGGACAAATGTGTTTAATGGAAGGAAAATATAGAGAAAAATTCGTGTGTTTCCAAAAGTACAAGGACAAACTAATTATTTAAAAAAATTATAGGGGGACAAAATAGTAATTTTCCCTTTCAAATTTAATATTGCAAAAGAAAAACACTATTTGTAACTGAGGATTTTGAAAAGATTGGATGTATGTTTATTTCTTCTTTGTTTTCTACAGATTTTATACTTTTACTTCGATAATTTTGTTGTCTCTTTCCTTAAACTATGGTGGAAATGCCTGGGCTGTGTTCTTCTGGAAACTTTTGAACGAAATTAGCTATCTAAGAGAAGAAGCTGATGTTTCAACTGTAAATTTATCTGTGTACTTTAGCAGCTCTGTTTTCCCTTTGCTTTTAGCTGATGACTCTCATTTGTTACTCTGGCAGGGAGATGGAGTTGCTTCTGATGCCCAGAAATTCTGGGAAGCTTCCTTTAGTCCAGTGGCCCCTTTTTCTTCTTGCCAGCAAGGTATATCTTTGGCCTTTTGCAATATGCTGCTTTATTATCTTGAATTTATTATAATTATTCTTTCTTTTTTTTTTTTCCCTGGTGAGATAAAGTGTTTTCAACAATTTCCATAAGCTATGTGAATTCAGAAGTTTTGATCTGCTTTATACATTAATGTAGATATTTTTAGCTAAGGACATTGCTGTAGAGAGCAGAGATTCACAAGAGGAGCTGTGGGATAGGATTTCCAGAGATGACCATATGAAGTATGCAGTTGAAGAATGCTACCATGCCCTTAAGTTCATTCTGACCGAAGTACTGGAAGGTGAAGGCAAGATGTGGTAAGTTTCACTGAATCATTGGTATATTATCAACATTTTTATGTAAATTTATTTTTTTCATCGATATCGGTCATTGGAATAAAAACCTTGTCTTTGTTCTTATGTCTCCACCTCAGGGTTGAAAGGGTATATGGTGACATCCAAGCTAGTATTGAGAACAGGAGTATTCATGTTGACTTTCAGCTAAATAAGCTGTCACTGATTATTTCACGAGTAACTGCACTATTGGGAATTTTGGTATGTCATATATACCTTTGGTTGAGTTTTTGAAGTTTGCAACACAAATTCCTGTTTCCCTGAACAGGCATCTGTGTTTTTTGTAAGGAGGCAGATTCATTAAAAAGGGGCATGGTCAAGTACATGAGGCATGCAATTATGGCCACACAATTAAAAAAAAAAAAAAAAAAGAAAATTTAGAAACTGTTTGAGCCAAAAACATCCACAAAAGTAAAAGAGAGAAAAAGACAGAATTTATGTCCATGAAAGTTACATGAGTAAACAGACCTACATGTTACTGATACAAATTCTCTTCGGGTTGAAAAAATTCATTTCTATGTTTTTTGTTCCTTATCTTTGTTAAGAATCTGGCTAACATTTGACACAAAATGACTTAAGCCAATTTGGTTGGTTCACCTTCCTCATTATATGCCATGTACTCAAATTATGTTTATCCACTGTGGGATTACCCACATACTTCACACTCCCCCCTCAAGTGGCTAATTGCCACTTGACAAGAGTATGATGGCTCAACATGGGTCCATCGGGGTATGACCCTCATGGGAACTTCCCTCATGCAATACAAGTTCAAGTCTAGGCTCTGATATTATGTCAAGAATCTGGGCCCTAGGAGCAATTAATCAAATTCAATTACCAATGTATTTAATATTTGAGCTTATAATGAATTGAGCTTACCTTTAATAAAAAATAGCCTAAACCATTTTGGTTGGTTCACCTTTCTCATTATATGCCATGTACTCAAATTATATTTATGCGATGTGGGATTATCCACATGCTTCACAATCTTGATTCATGACAAAATAGCTAATACACCTGAGTTCTAACACATGATAAAATGACATTTTAAATTCATGATCTGAACATTGATAAATAACTAATATTAAGTAGCATCACGCCTGTGTTAAACCTTTTTGAATGAAGGTGGCAAAACATTATGAATGAACTCTTTTTTATACGGTTTGCATACTGCTAGCACCAATTAAAAATTAGAAATAAGTTCTAGTTTTAGTTGGAATACAGTACCATTTTTTATCTCCCGCATGCTTATCCTGTAATCTACATGGATTTCTGGCTTAAAACAGCATAAGCATTGCCTGATAATAACCAAACTAAATACTGATCAGAGCTTAGCATTAGTTTTAAGTATTAGATGTCATCTGTTACTTAAAATATCAATTCTTTACAATCACTTGTGCTTGTCTAACTCTATGATTATCTCTCGTGAACCCTGCCTTCTTCACTACCATCAAGAAGCGGTCCCCCTAGTTCTATTTGTGTGTGTGTTAATAAAAGATAACCAACTAATTTAAATAAAAATAGCAATTCATTTTATTGTGATACTGGCTAATGTTTCATTATATTTTTATTGTATTTACTAGATCCACAAACTTCTGATAAGCATTTTTGTCCTTTCTATTACTGTTATTCCATCCTTAGAAAGAGACTGAAAAACCGGAACTGGAAAAAGGTGCAATTAAAGCTGTTCAAGATCTCTATGATGTTGTCCGGCATGATTTCTTTTCTGTCATTATGAGGTCTGCAAATCTTGCTTGTGTTTGCTTATGAGTTGCACCTGCTTGTTACTCTATCTGCTGAAAAATGTCCATGTGGAAAATAATGCAGGGAGCACTATGACACATGGAATTTACTGTCAGAAGCAAGGTCGGAAGGCCGTTTATTTACAGACTTGAAATGGCCTAGAAATGCTGAGTTGGTATGTTAATGATGATCTTTTTCTTGTTTTCAATCTTAGTAGTTTAACTTCTTTTCTCACTTTAGGCTAGATTTATTTATTAACTTCAGAAATGTGCAGAAAAAACAGATCAGAAGATTGCATGCGCTTCTAACTATAAAAGAATCTGCTTCAAATATTCCTAAAAATTTTGAAGCCAGACGAAGGCTACAGTTCTTCACAAATTCCCTTTTTATGGATATGCCTGAGGCAAGGCCAGTCCGCGAAATGCTGTCTTTCAGGTTATACTTCTTTAGTGTAATAGTTTGTTTTCACTCGAAAACATGTTTATGGTTAGTGTATTTATTATTCGCATCCATTTATGTTGTATTTGCAGTGTGTTCACTCCTTATTATTCAGAGACTGTTCTTTATAGCATGGCTGAACTTCAGAAGAAAAATGAGGATGGAATATCATTGCTTTTTTACCTCCAGAAGATATTTCCAGGTACTCGCTGATTGGTGTGTTATGTATGCTTCTGTTTCTGTCTGATTTTACAGTTTATTGGATATTTGGATGCCTAGAGTTAATTTGATTTCCATGCTTATCCTTGGTGTTGAGTGATATTTGATGAAGGCTGCCTAGTTAGCATTGAGACTCTTTGTGGATTTTTTTCTACGTTCTTCACAATCCACATTCCTGATTTGGCTTTATTTGTGTGAAAGAGGGAATAAGAAAAGTTTGAAACAAGCAATTGGCTTGGTTATTTTCTCATATACAATTTAGGATATATATAATACACAGAAATAGTTTTAGAAAAGGAAAACAATCTCCCAAGTATCTCCTAATTATAGTTAAGTATCATCCTAATATATGCACAATATATTCTAATAATTACAAGATTCTAATACTCCCCCTCAAGCTGTAGTGTACATGTCATATGCTCCTAGCTTGTTATAAATGTATTCAATACGACGACCTCTAAGAGACTTTGTAAGGATATTCGTTAATTGATCGTTTGAATTAACAAAAGAGGTAGAAATACATCCCGATTCAATCTTCTATCTGATGAAGTAGCAATCTATCTCTATATGTTTTGTCCTTTTGTGAAACACTGAATTAGAGGCAATATGAAGTGCTGCTTGATTATCATAGATTAGTTTCATCTGTTTAATTTCTCCATATTTCAATTCTTGAAGAAGTTGTTTTAGCCAAATAAGTTCACACGTAGTCATGCACTTGATCCAGCTACAGTAGTTTACTTTTTACTCTTCCAAGATATCAAATTTCCTCCAATTAGAACACAATAACCTGAAGTAGACCATTGATCAGAGGGAGAACCTATCCAGTATGCATCAGAGTATCCAACAATTTGTGAGTGACCCGGTCTTTGTATAATAAGCCTTGGCCAGGAGTTCCGTTGATATACCTAGGAATACGAATCACTGCATCCCAATGGCTATCAGATGGAGATTGAAGAAATTGGCTAATCATGCTTACTGTAAAAGATATGTCAGATTTGCGATATCTACTAAGCTCTTCTAATGACTCCCCTTGTCTAGAAATAAGTTCAACATTCGAGTCCATGGGAGTATCCACTTGTTTACAATCTAGCATGTCAGTTTCTTCTAGCATATCTAGGGCATATTTCACTTGGGAGATGCATATACCTGTCTTAGATTAAGCTATCTCGATCCCTAGAAAATACTTAAAGATTTTCTAAATCTTTAGTCTAAAAATGGCTAAATAAATGTTGTTTGAGCTGAGAAATCCCTTCATGATCATTACTTATTATCACTATGTCATCAATATAGACCACTAGGTAGATACACTTGCTATGATCTCCATGTTGATAAAATACTGAATGATCAGCTTTACTCTGGTTCATCCCAAATTGTTTTGCAACAGCAGTGAATCTTCCAAACCATGCCTTAGGGGATTGCTTTAAACCATACAGAGATTGACGCAAGCGACACACTAAGTCAGACTCCCCTTGAGAAACAAATCCAGGTGGTTGCTGCATATAGACTTCCTCAGCCAACTTCCCATGTAAAATGACATTCTTAATGTCAAGTTGATGAAGGGACCAATGATTGATAGCTGCTAGAGATAAGAGAAGACGAACAGATGCAATCTTAGCCACAAGAGAGGTGTCACTATAATCAATGCCATAGATCTGAGTGTATCCCTTAGCAATAAGACGAGCTTTGAGACGATTATTTTTGCTATCTGGACCAACCTTCACAGTATTAACCCAACGACAATCAACAGTACTTTGCCGGTAGGTAATGGAATAAGCTTCCAAGTATCATTGGAATGAAGTGCAATCATCTCTTCCACCATAGCTTGACTCCACCCTAGATGTAATAATGCTTCACTCATAGTCTTAGGTATAGGGACATTAGACAATGAGGAAACAAAAGCATAATATGAAGGAGATAAGCGATGCTAGCTTAAAAAATTGTGCATAGGGTGTGGATTCCGTGTGGAACGAATGCCTTTGCGAAGGGCAATGGGAAGTGGACCTTCCTCTGCTAATGGCATGACTGGTTCACTGAGTAATGTACCTACATCATGAAGAGAGTTAGTAGGAGGGTTGATCTGCAACGGTCGATGTGAATAGACTTGGAGAGGATGAGTAATGGCCGAAACAGAAAGAGGAAGAGTAAGGACAGGAAGAGTCGCAGAAATAGAATCCTCGTTGACCGTGTTTTGTGAAAAAAATGGAGAGGTCTCAAAAAATGGTGCATCAACAGAGATAATATTTATGAGTGACTAGATTATAACATTTGTAGCCTTTTTGGAGACGAGAATACCCTAAGAAGATCCACTTAATTGATTTTGGTTGAAGTTTGTATTTTCTTGGAGTATGATCATAAACAAAACAGGTACAACCAAAAATACGGAGGACTGATTTTTCAAAACAGAAAAAGGCATGCGATTAATGAGAAAACATGCGGTAAGAGTAGCATCCCCCCAAAAACATAGTGGAACATTATTACTAATAAGTACAGTACGGACTGTTTCAATGAGCTGCCGATTCTTTCTTTCGGCCACTCCATTTTATTGAGGAGTATGAGCATAAGAAGATTGATGAATTAGTCCTTAAGAAGACATAAATTGATTAAAATGGTGAGAAAAATACTCTAGCATTATCACTACTTAATATTTTAATGGAAAGTCCAAATTGATTACAAATTTCAGCACAGAAGATTTGAAAAATAAAAGTACACCGAAAATTGTCATCAATAAAAGTAATGAAGTAATTAAAATCCAATGTTGAACTAACCCGAGTAGGACTCCACACGTCTAAATGAACAATGTCAAACATGGCTGCGGCTTTATTATAGACACGAGTTTGTTTTCCAATTTGACATGATTCACACTCAAGAGAAGACAATGTAGAAAGACTGAGAACTAATTGTTTAAGCTTAATGAGATTGGAATGTCCGAAACGACAGTGAAGGAGTTCAGCGGAAGCGGTGGAAGTAAGCGTGACTATGGTTTTTGGTGAGGAGAGGTAGTACAATCCTTGTGATTCATATCCTATTCCAATCATCTTCCCTGTTCATCGGTCTTGCAAAAAAACATAGCTATAAAGGATATAATACAATCAAGCAGTTTGGTTAATTTGCTAGTGGAGATCAAGTTATATGGACATTCAAGAGTAAATAATATTGAGGTTAAAATAACTGAGGAAGAGATTGTACTTCCCTAATTCCTTCAATCACAGTTTAGGAACCATTGGTTAAAGTGAGAGTAGATCTATATGAAGGAATAGAGAAAGTAGAGAAAAGAGTTTCATTACTAGAGATGTGATTAGAAGCACCAGAATCAAGCACCCAATGATCAATGATAGTGGATTTGGTTAGATAAGCAACTGAATACCAGATTGAGAGATGGTAGATGACTGTTGTTTAGCTTGTTGTTTAGCTTGTTGTTTGGCTGCTTGAAATTGTAAATACTCACTATAGTCTATCCTAGTTAAGGTAATAGTACCAAATGCTTGATCGGGTAATGGCAGAAGTCCAGCTTCATTAGTTTGAGCCAGATGAGCAACAGATTTGCCAGTATTGAAAGACTGATTTTGTGATGGTTTATCATTCAATTTCCAACAACTTTCCCAAATATGACCAGACTTGTCACAATGAGTACAATGTTTAGATTTGTTACCTTTTCACTTTCGACTACTATTCTATATTGCAAATACAGATGCTTCCATATTCTGTGGTGAAGCTGGAGTCACCGAGATGCGAAGGAGACGAACAGAGATATCCTCCAAGGTGGGAATTGTAGAACTTGTCAGTATTTGATCTCGAAATGAGTTAAGATCAAGTCGAAGACCTATGAGTGCCAAAACCATGAAGAATTTATTCCTTTGTTGTTCTTGTGTAGCAGTACTTTCTGACAGTGGATAAACAGAGGGCTGTGAGTACTTTAGGTTTGAATAGAGAGAGGGACAGTGAAGAGGGTGACCAGAAAATGAGTGGCCGGACTCAAGCGAACTGGTCGGAGGTCGCTGTTGAAGGAGAGGTCACTGGAATTGGGCTCATGCGCCGGCGAGTGGATGGAATCAGAAAACTTGCAGTGGCGCGAGCGAAAGAGCTGCCTGGTGATCCCTAGGTTGCAGCACGCCCGGTCCTCGCGCTGCTGCTGTTTCTAGGACCAACCGATGCCTCATCTGCACAGGTACCTACGTAGTGTTGTGTCGGTCGCACATTCAACATAGCGTTTGGACTCATGTGCCTTCCAGGACCAGGGGTCTTCGAGTCTGCTGCGTACAATTAGCCAGCCTTGCGGCAGCAAATGGTAAAGATGTCTGCTATGCTACGGTTCCCTGCGGTCCAAACCCGATGCCACATTAGGTTAGGGGGCTGGGCTTTTCGCTCTTCTCTGTCGCGTTGGTTGCCTCCGCATCCCAAAGCGCGGTGGCGGTCAACAGCAAAGTTCCGAGCCAGGAAATTCTGTTTCCTGGGTCACCGGAGGCTGACGAGTTGATCTTTGGTGGCTGTGAGATCCAACTCCCAGTAGGTATCTGTGAGTTCAAATCGGCAGTAGGTGGTTGCCGTAACAGCTCAGAAACTGCAGCAGGAGATTTTGCAGAAACAGGGAAATAGGAAAATTTTGCAGAAATAAAGAGAGAGAAAATAATCAGACTGCTATAGGCTCTGATACCATGTGAAAGAGAGAAGAAGAAAAGTTTGAAACAGGCAATTGGCTTGGTTATTTTCTCATATATTGTTAGGATATATATATTTGACAGAAATTGTTCTAGAAAAGGAAAACAATCTCCTAAGTATCTCCTAATTATGGCTGGGTATCATCCTAATATATGCATAATATATTCTAATAATTACAAGGTTCTAACAAGTTGGTTAGCATATTATAAAATTATTTTTGGGCCATTGGCAACCACTAATGAACTATTATGTTGTTCTCTTAGAACTTAACAGTTATTTGATTTTCCATCTTTATTCAAATCTATTATAACTGTGTATGTACATTATGCTTTATGATAATTATGACTGGGATTTTGTTTTTTTGATGCATACACTTGCAACTATAAAATATATATTCAACTCAACTTAGCTTTAATCCAAACTATTTGACTGTATAAGTAGCTGCATAGTTCTGCTTAAAGGTAGATGTTGAAGTGAAAAAGAAGTTTAGGATTAGTTTTCTGCAATTGATTTTGTTTAGGACTGCATCTTCAGAAACATACTAAATCGTTTCCACTCCACACAATCCTCGGCTTTCCCTTCTTTGTCTCCTACAAATGTCATTGTGTTCTACTTTCCACACTGATGCACCAAGTTCCTAAATAAAAGCCAATTGCATCCTGTTAGAGTCTAGCTTAAGTGCTTAACCATCTCATATTCTCTTCAGAAAACCAATTATTTCGCGATAAAACCATATCTAGTAGAATACCTAATCTGTTTTTTCCCTCGCCTTCCCTGTTTACCACAATTTGTGGGTTGTATTCCCAATCAGAAGGCCTTTTTCTCCTATCCATTTTGCGTTTTGAATTTGGGCTGATTATCTCTAGGAGCTTCATCAACTTCCATGCTAGCATATCAACAATCCATGTTGTTTAATAAATCCTGTTCTAATAGATATATTTTTATATCCTCCACCCTCTAGTATAGTGCAAGAAGTCTTGCCTTTTCTTCTCTACTTTTTGGTGCTGTTGTGGCACATACTTCAGGAGGAGATATTCCTGTCTGCTAAAGTTTGATTGTCACTTCTCTGGATTAATCGTCTTCCTTACCATAGTCTTTTTAGCTAGTTGAAATTATCCAATCAATTGTATTCTTCTGCCATATGGTTGTGCGCTGAAAATAATCTGGAATCCTATGACAGATGAGTGGAAGAACTTTCTTGCTCGAATTGGCAGTGATGAAAGTGCTTTGGAGACAGATCTCTTTGACAGTAATGATATCCTTGAACTCCGGTTTTGGGCATCTTACAGGGGTCAAACATTAGCCAGAACAGGTAATTCTTTCTGTCTCTCACATAGTATATTAGTGGGAAAGTTGTTTTTGTCGCTTCATCTTTTTCAATTGCAAGGCATACATTAATTTGTAAATTGCTGAATGATGGAATATCCATCAACTTCTCTATTTTATTGCTCTACAACCTGTCAACTTCTTATAGTTTGGGAGAAAATCCATATTGATTTGGTCTGTCACATGTTGCAAACTTCTGCTGGTTTCCAATGATACTGTTATTATTATTATTATTTCCTTTGCATCAGTTTTATACATGTATTTTGTTAATCAGTGTCAAACTCATTATCTTCCACTATTCTGTTCCTCTGTTGTTGTTATTGTTATTCTCCAACAAATTTGCCATAGCTATCTTTCTTCAGTGGCATTTCTAATGTTTCTTGTTTTTGCCTAGATGTGCATGCTGTTGTCAGGTTGTATTTGTTGCTTGGGAATTTGGTACTGCTATCTACCTGTATTTTTTCAACAAATATTTCTGTATATTATAATCGTTCTTGATTTCAAAGTGGCTCAAACTTAAAATAAATAAGCGTGTAAAAAGCAAGGCTAATTTGGATATCTATGTAATTGATTTTTCTTGTTTTCTTGAGATATTCTAAACTTGTTGGGCTGGGATCTGATTTAAATAGAAATTCTGCAAAAGCAACTTCTTGATTTGAACTGACAACTGCTGATGTTTTCATTGTTTGAGTTACAATTGAAAATTGAAAGTTTAATAGGGGTGATAATTTTGTCTTGGGTTTTTGCAAAATTTTATGTGTTGGATTTATATTGATTGGCTGATTGTATGCATGTATACTAATGTGATCCATTGGCTTTTTGCTAAATTAAACTTTTATATTTTCAGTTCGTGGGATGATGTACTATAGAAAAGCTCTTATGCTTCAAAGTTACTTGGAAAGAGCAACTACTGGAGGTTAGCACTTATATTGAAAATTTCATCTGTGCCTCTCCCAATGTCTTGTCTATTAACTTTAGATACTTGCCAATATCAGATGTGGAAGCTGCAAGTTCAAGTAATGACACAACTGATATTGGAGGTTTCGAGTTGTCTCCTGAGGCAAGGGCACAGGCTGATCTGAAATTTACGTATGTGGTTACATGCCAAATATATGGAAAACAGAAAGAGGACCAAAAACCAGAAGCAGCTGATATTGCATTGCTCATGCAAAAGTGAGTTGACAACAATCCCCCCTCCCACGATCCCCCCCCAAAAAAAAAAAAAAAAAAAAAAAAAACATGAGATTTTTTGATTGCATCGAGTAACTGCTGGTAATGGTTGTTTTTTAATCTAGTAATAGTTAAGAATTTGTGTAACTGTTCTTCTGCTTGAAATATTTTGTTATCGTACATTATCTTAATATTCACTCATTCATTCATTCACTCATGTTGTCAGAAATGAAGCCCTTCGAGTTGCTTTTATTGACGATGTTGAAACTTTGAAGGATGGTAAAGTACAAAGGGAATTCTACTCAAAGCTTGTGAAGGCTGATATCAATGGAAAAGATAAGGTAACCATTTTTAATCCTCTAGACTGTATCCTAGGCTATTAAAGGCAACGCGATTTTCAGATGTTTCAAGAAGAAAATTCCTTGATTGTTGATACTTATTCTGGGAAGTTCAACTCATATTTTTTTCCCTTGAGAGCAATTGGGGTTTGCCTGAGGTTCTGATGAGGAGGTATTGGTACATTAGCATTTAAATAAATGTTTCAAGGGTCTGAATAGTCTGGAAAACTAAAGAGGATGGAAAGTTTTATGATTAGCTAAACTTCTTTAGGTATTACTGCTATGGTTGACTTAACCATGCAATCATAAATCCTTATGCTGGGACTTATCTACTTTATTCATTGATCACCTGGTTGTGTCCTCGCATCACTTGGGCGATTGCATAATGTGAAGTTATCTACTTATTTACATATTTTGTCCACTGCTTTTATTATTGATTGATCACTTGGGAACATCCTCACATAACTCGGGCGGGTGCCTCAAGTGACGCCTACCACCTCTGCCTCGGGCTATGGAGGACCTTGTCAGTTTTCACCTCAAGGGTGCTAGCGCTTTGGACAACAGTCGAGAAGATAGAAAGAAGATGATAGTAGAAGGATTTACAATCCAAAGACCAATTGGTCCATTTGCTTCAAGAGATAACTGATCAGAATCAAGCAACACAAACAATGAATATAATTTTCATCTCCTTATTATTCAAATTTATTTAGAAGTGAAAACTGAGAGATAGGGGCATCATGCAAAGTGGAAATGCTTCAAAAACATGTCACGACGTATCAAAATCATTTTGAGCCTTTTTTTATGCTATTATTTGATTTTGCAGGAAATTTACTCCATAAAGTTACCTGGAAATCCAAAACTTGGAGAAGGAAAACCTGAGAATCAAAATCATGCTATCATATTTACTCGTGGAAATGCAATTCAGACAATTGATATGAATCAGGTAAACTAAATTTCTTTTTTAGCACATTAACAGTATTCCATTGGATTATTGTAGATAAGCTAGGAGTTGTCATTCAGTTCTGTATTGTTGGGCCTTATTTGTCTCAATGTGTTAACTTCCTATGAATTTACTGTGGAAGTAATTGTTATTAAAGTTATATGTTTGAAGCTCGTAAGGTGTAGTGTTTGGTTCCCAAATTTTGAGGCAGTGCGCCAGCTTTTTATTTGGTTGATTTAGCAACTCCTTAAGAAGTATATTTCAGACCACATTAATATTCCTACAACATAACTGTATTTTAGGGAAGTATTTAGAAAATATTCTAGGCAATGTCACTCTACTTTAATTGAGGAAGTTGAAATAACTGACCTCCTTAGTAAGTAGCATAGGGTATTTAGGAGGTTTGGTAAACTTCCCTTTGACATTACTTCCTTCTAACTAAACATGATTTGATATAGTTCCAAAGAACTTGTACTTCCCTAAGCTCACTCTGTCTGTACCAAATGAACATGTTGAAATAAGATGGAGAAAAACCTAGAATTTTCTGTTGCAATCGACAGACTTCTTACTACTTATAGTGTGTGATAAAAGACATAAATAGTTAATTACCATAGAATCCAGGCCCAAACCCCTTGCTCCTTTCAAGCGGGAGCATGTACTTCCCTATATGCTATTTTGCCTCGCTTCTTACCAATATGTATGCAGTATCCTACAGAATTAATGTAGAAAAGGTAGTCTGCCCTTATCATGCTTCTTGTGGGTTAAAGTTTGATCAAATGAGGAATGTTGGCATTTAAATTGAAAGGGAATCTGGCTTTCTGTTCGTAAGTTGAAGTTTGGTTTATACATGGACTTTAGGGGCAAAGTACTGGTGGTTCATTAGCTGGAGCTGTAATAACAAGTTGTAGCCACAGCAGAATTCAAAGGGAAAAGAGGTGGAAGGGAAAATGAAATTGCAGATCATGTAGATGCTACTATCCCTTCTTAACAAGCTCTATAAGTTCCAAATTGGAATGAGAAGCTGGTAACTAAATGAGGAATTTCCGGATAGGCATTAATGTTGCTAAAGAGCAAAACCTTTCATTTCCCAAGGGAGAAGATCCTAAATTCAAACTAATTACCTGACATTTTCAAATGGAAATGCTTTCAAGAAAATCTAAATTATCCAAATTTAAAACAAAAAATTCTGAATTTTTTTTTCTTAATGACTGCATTAACATTTCCATGAGAATTATGCTTGCTGTTTTGTTGACGAAGTGATGTATCAAATTAGAATATGTTGAATTAGTTACCTCTCTTCCTGGGAGTTTTTAATGCCAATAGAGCACAGCTTTTCAACATGTCTAGCTTGATGATTTGCATATAAATGTTTGAACTATTTCTCTTTGTTACTGGGATGACTGTAAAATTGTTGCTGTCCCTTTTATTTTTTAATTTTCTTTATTATTGTTTTACAACTGCTCAAATATATATATATATATATATATATATATATATATATATATATATAAAGAAATAAGTATGTGTTCTTGGTCCTTGACCTGTTGGTAACTGTTAAGAATCCCACATCTCCCCATCGAATAAATACTACATCCATAAAGAGCATAAAAGGATGGAAGGCTAATTAGCTAATTGGTCAGTACTAATCTTTGAGCAGTAAGCCCACATCATATCTTTCACCTCATGGTTCTAATCTCTTATCCAATTCAATTCAACTCTGCTCTTCTCAATTTGTAAGATGCCCTTGGTGAGTCCAATGTGATTCATATGAAGTAGCTACCTTGTTATTGTTGGTTTTGATTTTTCCGTTATGAATGTTTTAATGTATAGCATTGATTTTGGTAACATTTATTTTGTAGCTTATTTTTGTTTTTATGATGATTGATATCTTCACTGTAGGATAATTATTTTGAGGAAGCCTTGAAGATGAGAAATCTTCTGGAGGAATTCCATCATGATCATGGTATTCATTCTCCAACAATTCTTGGTGTCAGAGAGCATGTATTTACTGGAAGGTATGTTCCTGTTAAAACACGGATTTCTTCTTTACTTTGAACATTTTATTGTGTTGGCTTATGGCTTGTATTCATGTGCAGTGTCTCTTCATTAGCCTCTTTTATGTCGAATCAGGAAACTAGCTTTGTCACTCTTGGTCAGCGTGTTCTCGCTAATCCATTGAAGTAAGCCCATGTTTTACAATGCAAGGGAATTGATAGCTTCCTGTCCACTTAAAGATCAGATTTATTGATTATGACCACCTATATTACTTGCAGAGTCCGTATGCATTATGGTCATCCGGATGTCTTTGACAGAGTCTTCCATATAGCAAGGGGTGGGATCAGCAAGGCTTCTCGAGTTATCAACATTAGTGAAGATATTTATGCAGGCATGATCACTTGATAACGATATCTTCTCTGTTTTTCTTTCAATTTTATTTATAGCTGGGTCTTCCGTATTCAATTATGGTTGATCTCAAACCCATTTAGATATGGAATTAAAGTGGAATTACAGTTCGGTAACAAGGAAATATCTAATCTGCACCTCCAAGGGTCCTCCGACTGTGTCTCAGTCATTCTTTTTGGGGTTGTACATGTAGATGAGCAGGGTTGCGCAGTGAGGGGCATTGCACAACATCCTAGCTGAACCCACAATCTAGTTTTGTCTTTACTGAAAACAAGACCAATTTAGGAAAAAGAAAGATATTGTTCTAGTTGGTTTACAATGACAATGCAATTCAGGTCAGGTTCATCCCAAAAATGAAGGATCTAGTATATTGTTAAGGAATCCAACTAATTTTTGACAAGGAACTTTTAAAAAAAAAAAAAAAAATCTAAAGCCAACTGGCAGATGAATTTTAATAGAGGTCCATTTCCTCACAATGACCTCATTGTTCCATAATATAATGAATTTGAAGGACTCCTTGTAATGAATCTATGAAAAGAGTCTAGGCTTTAGTTAAGGGATATCTTGCTTTGAATACACTCCAGAAACAGTCTACATTGTCTAATGATAAAACCAAAATCCCATATTAAAAAAAAAAAAAAAAAAAAAAATGGAGTTTGCAAGAATCCTTTCAACAAGAGTTCACAAAAACCAAGACTAGGCTATTAAGTGCTTGACCTTTACCTTGCATCCAATGCTAAAAAGTTTCTCTTTTTGATAGTCTTTTCCTTTTCAAATACAATTCTGAATTGCTTAAATGAATACATATATTTCAGTATACAAGCAGCAAAGAAGGAAAAGAAGAGAACTCATGTACTCCTTTAAAGAGAGTAGTCTGTTTCATTGAAATGACTCTGAAATTAAGGCAGTTTGTTCCCAATAAAATGTTAGGGTTGTATTGTTTTTATTCTCAGTACCTTTCTGCAAGTGATCTATAATGTTAATTTCTCACTTTAGTTTATCCTTATGCTTGGACTCTCTTCCTCTTGTTATATGCATAGGTACCAAATCATTTTCAAGTTTAGAAAATCATTGTGCATTTCCTTCTCTTTTCGAAGACCACGAGTTGTGACTCTTTGACTATCATGTAGGGTTCAATTCAACGTTGCGCCAAGGAAATATTACTCATCATGAATATATCCAGGTTTGATTTCTTTCTTTCTCTCTCACTCTTTTTTTTTTTTTTTTTTTTTTTTTGCGTTGGTTATTTTTACTGGGTTGTAAGATGGTAAATTTGATTTTTATTTAATGTTTGGTTAAATTAAACGTTGGGCCAATGTAATTTTTAAAATAATTTATTTTTACATGTTTTTTTTTTTTTTTTATCTCTCAATCTTTTTTTTTTTTTTTTTTTTTTTTTTCCTTTGGTACTTTTAAC
>CANUEP010092323.1:0-16831 GCA_947857235.1 Jatropha podagrica
GCGATAGTGGCTATGGCCGTAGCGGCTAACGCCGCCGTTAAGGGCGACTGCCACCGCTGCGGCTGACAGACCTTCTAGTTTCTTCTCGTTCCGGAGAATTCTCAAAACTTGCCTTTTGAGCCTCAAAATTTGAGTATTCACATCTTCCTAGTGTTGTCAAGAGCAGTAAACCATTGCAAGGCTATACTAGTTAGAGACTATTGGAATAACTGAGCAAGGAGCTCATTATTCACTCCGAGAGAAGTTAAGGCATCCATATTTGGAGCAGATGGTGTGGTCAAACTTATCCATACTTGGCATTTTGTACTTGGGCGACAGCCTTACCTCAAGGAACAGGGGGAGAGAGTTGACATCAATGAGGTCTCCATATTTCCTTATGGTCCTCAAGAACTTCTTAAAGGAGTTCATTTTCTCCATCATTTTCTTCACTTCAAGGAGAAGCTAAGTCATCCCCAGTCTTGCTCAGGGTGGCAGTAGGATTAAAGGTGGCTCCTATCTCAAGGACTGACACTCGGGTAGTTGGATCAGTGTTGGGTGGGACCATATGCTGCTCATTGTATCCTCCATTCTAATTCGGAGGAACAATGCCATTCTAGCTAGCAGTAATTAGGGTCCTGACTTCCCCTAATATAGTTTCCCACTGAGTGATTATAGCATCCTATAGGGAGTCATTCTAGTCACTCAGGATGGTCTAGAAATGATTCTCTTATCCCAGAGCATCTCTTCCATCATAGTACTTAGATCAGTAGGTGTAGTAACTAGTATTATTGTTCTTTATAAGAAATAAATAAAAGGAGTTATCAATTTTTAGCTTTTGGTCAGGTTTAAAAGCATCCATTATTAGGGTTTAGAACTCACATCAGTCTGTTAGGTTTCAACGTTTGAGTCAAAGAGGATATAGTGTTGCTCGGGTTAGTGTTTGAGGCTTAATTGGTAAGGGGCGATGATGCTTAGGCTAGTGTTTTAGGCTTTTTAGTATTTTGAGGTTCTCGAGTGAGGCTTTTAATTTTTTCAGTAGCTCAAGGAACTTTAAAAGGCAATGCTCATATTAGTGTCATAAGCTCTAATTGAGGCATTGTCCCTACTTTGAGTACTTAGGTCAATGTTTAAGGCTTTTTAGTAGCCCAAGTCAATGTTTGAGGCTTTTGGTATTTTGGTGGCTCAGGTTAGCATTTGAGGCTCAATTTTTCCCCCAAAAGGCTTAGTGATATTAACCTTTTTGCATAAAATCAAATCAGAATATCTGATTACTTTGATTCTCGGACTTATGGTCCATAGCTAAAATAATTGAGTTGTTTGATTATTTTTACTTTTTTGGGTTTTCAAGTTTCCATAGTGAAATTGAGCTTGTAAAGCGCCTTGGGTCCACTTGGCATGAATGTCGATATACATCACTGGTGGCATTTGTCATCGAAGCCCTAAAATAGGGCCACCCTTTCCCATTTGCTTATAAATAGAGCATTCGAAAATGTGCATTGGAGGTCTTTTTGGTTGCTTAAGGGAAACAAAACCATTTTGAAAACTCAATCTTCTGATCTAAGAAAAACTTATGTTTTCACTTAGATTCAAGGTTTTCATCCAATCATTTTAAGGAAGACATCCTTAACCTAGTGACTAAAAGACCCATAAACAATTAGATTGAACTTAACTTGGATTTATTGATTTAAGATAAAAGATTTTAGGTTTTGATTCTTTTTCAGCCAAAAATCTTTTGGTTTCTTTGAAACAATGTAAACCCTGAGAGCCTTTAACTTATCTTCATCTTTTTCTTGCTTTTGGCATCTTAAAACACAATTTCCCTACTAGTTGCGAGAGTAATTTCTTATCAACTAGAAGGCTTCTGACTGCATTAGAAGTAGCGTGCGGCATACATAGTGGCATAGGTTATGGCTCCACGCCATTATTTGTGGCACATGCCACTTCTTTCCTAGTCAAAATGCCTTGAAAATCGTGTTATGTGGCATCCGATTAGGTTCACATGCCACTACGTGTCATGCATGACCCTTCATTTTAGAGTTCCAAAAAGTGAAATCAATAAAATGGTCCCGATTCTTAGTTTCTTTGAGTCAAGTATAGGGGTTTCTTGCTTTGAATTGCAAAAGCGACTCATTATGGACTAAATAAATATATAATCAATAAGAAATGGGTCGTGATGGGTGTATTTGTTCATCAACCATGATGAACATCAACACTTTAATTTGAACTCTAATCTTGTTTAAGCCTTTAAATTAATGTTTCTAATTTAGTGTCCTTTATTTTTATGCACTTTAAATTCCAATACTTTACTTTTATGCATTTTACTTTAATGCTCTTTATTTTTTGTTAATCTAACCATCTAACCTTAACTTAGAGAATTTAACATTAACATTCATCATTTTTATCATTGTGAATGAATGTGGTTGTTATTTATTTTTATTTTTGGATTTATTATGTGATTTTGATTATTTAGTTAAGTTTGTTTATTGTTTTCAAATTGTAAGCTTGATGTGATGCGCCTTAATGGGCCCTATTATCACAGGTTTGTAATTATTTGTGGGTGGGGATAATTATTTGGGTGTTCGTAAGATTAGAATGTACATTTAGGAGATTGGTTGTAATTCCTTTCTCCTTTCCCCCTTTTTTGCAGGATTTATTTTATGCTTCATATATGGAATAATATGTTTGTTTGCCATGATCTTTGAAAATTGCATAAAATATTTTGAATCTTAATCAGAATTAATTTTATTACCAATTATTGTGAATGAATGGACAATGAAAGAGGCTAATTTTTAACTGGACGGTTCAGGTGCCTAACACCTTCTTGAAATCGTACCCAACTCCCTTACCAAGTGTCTGGTTTAAAATTGAATTAATTGACTCCAAAGAATTGATTAATTCATGATATTTTTCTTAAACAGTGTAGCGACTCCAAATCAAAACTCTTACCAAAATTAGAGCCATTTTTTAATCCCTTTTAGAAGGATTGCCATTTGAGGATTAATGAATGAGTCTAATAAGAGAAAACTTATTTTATTAGATTAAAACGAACCAAGCCTGTTTTTGGCTTTTTAGCCCATCTGCGAAAAACCCAAACATCCTCAGTCTAGCAACTTTGCTTGGAATCGAATCCAGAATCTATGGTTTTCAATTTTGGATTCAAGCAAGGAGTTGACTCCGATGTTGTCCAATTATTCACAATTATTGACAATATTACTAACTTGAAATTGAGTTTACTTTTTGTACATATATAAATGACGCTCATGTATCATTCTCTTCTTAATCTCTTTTCTACCTTAAACCCTCAGGGTCATATTTGGGGATGTAGTCTTTTCACTCTACTCGACTATTGGGAACGACCACTAATATACACCACCCATAAGTCATGAACCTTTTGATATATCAAAAGAATTAGCACAATCCATTATCACTATTGGCTTAGACCCAAAGCCAAATGGGAGGAATTAACCAATTCTCGCTTATGGAACTTAAGAATTTTTTACCTCAACCAAAGCTCACACAAATGACTCTAGTTTCTTCCCTTAGGGTTACCATAACAAATAATGATATGTTATTCAGTCAATAAATATGAGAGATGATGGTCCAAAACCCCTTGATGGTTTATGGGCCTAACCACTTTGTCCTATGGTTTTAGATAAGACTTTCGACCTTGAACCGTGTGTGGAAGATATAAGGGTGGAGATTGTGCATTTTCCAACTCCCATTCCCTTTTTTTATTTATATTTATGTTGATTTGTGTTTTCCTTATGCATCACGTAACATGTTTTCTTTAAGCCATATTGGAGCATTATGTCATGTCTCCTTCTTACCGTTCAAAATGTCAAAGAGGGAGAGACTTAAGAGAGGTGCTTAAATCAAAGCGAACCAAGTGGGCTCTTATCAATGTTGATATTAAGGTCGAAGCTCAAGTGACTAAGAGGGAAGCTCCTCTGGTCCCAACACTAACCAATGAAGATCACTTTGAAGAAGCTCATCAACTCTTACTCGAAATTAAGGAAGTGCAACTTAAGGCCATGCTCTCTTCCAAGGTGCGGAGGCATGTTGTAGGCGCTCAAATTTTGCTCCAAAAATAGACTCGAAAATGATAGCCTGTAATGCTAAAAAGAGGATGAAGCACCGAAAGAACTTGATCCCGAAGCAATGATCCGAGTCTAGGAAATGTAACCCTTAACACCTTTTTCGCATTTTTGGCAAAACGAGACCCAAAAGCGCATCTCGGGTTCACTCGGGATGAGTGCCGATGTCCCACGGCACTATGTGCATCACTCGAACCAATTTCATAAAAATCAAGTCGGTTTGCTGGTGGGGCCCATTAGTGATCCTTAAGGGGGCCATTAGTGGTGATGACATTTCTCGTGGTAGAACGAGTTCAGAACGTCCGATTGATTCGATTCTTGAACTAGTAATCCTATGATAAGAAATTGGATCCATTGGATCGTTTCCATGTTTTTAGGGTTCGTGCCGAATTAGGGACCGAAAATGAGTCTCATGTGCACTCAGGATAAATTTTCATGACTTACGTCGATACATGTACCATATAAACCTATTTGTGTTAGAAATCGAGTGGTTTGTGGGACCTACCAGTGGGATCCATGTGTGGTGCCCACATGCCACGTAGGTAGTGAATACTGCCAAAACACCCATTTGCTTATAAATTCATTGCTAATTCTAGGGTTAAGGGGTGGGCATTTTTTGGGTTGAGCAATTGTGAATTGAGAGAGAATTAACAAAAAAATCATAAAAAATCAAAATCAAATCCAAAATAAAATAAAAAACATAAACGAAATCAATTCTTCATAAAAAAATCTTAAGGGTTTTCCTAGTTTGATTTTGTGAGAGAGTGTCTGTAGGATAGTCACTGAGCTCTACACACACAAATACTTCCAGAAACAAAATCAAAACACAAATTCGGATCATCTTCAAAGATCAATTGTTCTTGAGGTGTTCTTTATCAATCTTCAAGCAAATCAATGGTTTTTCTTCAAAACAAGGTAACTAAGAGTCTAAATTCCAATTTCTTTTGATTTTTAGTTCATTTTCTATCTTATAACTCTAAGAAATTGAGTTTTTATGAAAGAAACACGTAAAAACTGAGTTTCGTAGTAATCTGCTGCATTTATGGGCAATGAAGGCACCCAGGCTTTAGCTGAAGGCGACAGCCTTCCAAGGAAGGTGCACGCCTGCATGGCAAGGCTGGTGCCCTCCCTTTAAGTTTCCCAAAAATGTCCAGATTGTTGTCCTTCCACTTCTCCCTTTGATCTTCTGGTGATTATAGGTTTCGTGCCTAGATTCTGAGATCAAAGTGGGTTAAGACCTAAGGGGTCAAAAATCCATATTTAATACAGATGAGTACGTTAATGATTTTAATCTTATTTCTTGCTAGGATTTATGAATTTTGCTCATCTAACAAGATGAACATTGTGATTATGTGCTTGAAATAATATTAAAATTATATTTTTATTTTTACAAGCTTTTATTTATGAATATTTAATTATTGTTATATAATATGTATTATATGTTGTTCATCTAACCCACTAACATTTGTAACATTTATGACATTAATTTTCATTCTGCCAATTTATTATTTACTATTTAATTTGAGTAATTTATTGTATTTTCGGAATAACATTTGTGTTTTGATGATTTCTAGTTAATTTTTGCATTAATCATGCTGTATGAATGTTTGAATGTGTTACAATTGTTAAATATTTTTGTTGCAATTTTTTTGTTCAATGTTATATTTATCCAAATGGTTTGTAATAATTTTATTTTATTGATTTGTGTTAATTGAAGCGATAATGGGAATATATAATGGGATAAATGGGTAGAATGTATTTAATAGGAGAGGTTGTAATTCTTTTCTCCTTCCTCTTTCTTTGTGGATGTTTAATTTTTATACTTGATATATGTTTTAGATTGTGATAATATGTTTAAATGACATTATTTTAAAAGTTTTCATAAAATGATTTTACATCTCAATTTAGATTAATACCACAATTAATAAATATTAAATATTTGGACAATTAAGAGGCCAATTTTAGATTGGGCGGAATGGTTGCCTAACACCTTCCCACTTCCATACCCAACTTACAAACTCATTTTGGTTCAAACTGAATTAATTAATTAATTCAAGAAAATTTTTCCTAATTTAGTAAAATAGGGTGGTGACTCCAAAATTATGAAATCTTATCAAAGTAAGGGAACCCTTTTCTTAGGATAAAAAAATGGGATTTGACAAAATAATTTCTTTGAATTAAAATGAAACAATCCCGTTTAATTCAGTTTGCTGGAGAAACTCTTGAGAAAACCATGTAACGCTGAGCAGAAGCCAGGTTGTCCTCAACCTGGTGACTCCACTAGGGATACTTAGAGAGTTAAATCCATTAGTTGTCCAAATATTCACATTTATTCATTGAGTTATTAATTTAAATTGTGTTTAAATTTTATGCCAATATATATGTCATTCACACATTTATTCTCTTCCCAATCTTCATTTCTATTCGACACACTTTGGTGATATTCGAGGATGTGACCTCCTCACTCTATTCGACTTTTGAGATCCGCCACTAATATACACCACCCATAAGTCAAGTACCATTTGGTATATCAAAAGAGTTGGCACAATCCATTATCACCTTTTACTTAGACCCAAATTAAATGGGAGCAAACAACCAATTCTCGCTTATGGAACCCAAGACTATGTATACTCGGCCTAAGTCCATATGGTGGACCATAGTTCTTTCTTCTTAGGATATACCGTAATAATATCTTGTTGATACACTTGTAATACCTGCTGCTCAATCCTGGAGGACCCAACGACGAGTGCCACATTCGGTGCCGGAGCACCGTCTTATCTTACTAAATGATCTTAAGTTAAATATATGATATGGCTACATTTTTATAAGGAGGCAAGTAATTTATTTTTAAACATAAAAGCTTAAGGAAATTCCTATGGAAAATTTGCAAGGATTTCCCTTAAAAATGAAACTTGCCAAACAAATAAAAAACAAAGCACTTTCAAATTCCTCCAAACTCCAATAGTCCAAACAACACAATAGGGTACGCAGTACTTCTAAATATTCACATAAAGCCATCTTGGCTTCTAACATATTATGATGCTATCCATTCAAAGGATTAATTACTAATAATCATACACTTAAAATTCACATAAAAATAATATTTCCTAGTCAATCACATACTTCATTGATTTACAAACTTAATGTATACAACCCCTTACAATATTTTTATACATGCCATAAGTACATCTTGATACATGTCCTACCCAAAATAAAGTTTTCTTCTCTAATGCTACATCATTGGTCTTCGAGTAGCACTCACTGCTCGTAACTTGTGCGCGACAAGAATCAACATGCTGAGTATAACACTTAATAGTGCTAAATAACTTAATAAGATAATAAATAAGGTTGCCTAAGCAATAAACTTAAAATATAATTTAAAATACTTAATTCATATATAAAAATACCAAAAATTTATAAATCAAATTAAAATGTTCCAGAAATCATAAATAAGAACATTTTTAGAAATAAATTCATAGAATTGCTAGTGTAATAAAAATCATCTCAATAGGTAAAACCATTATGAAACATATACAAACCATAGTATGTCAAATATAAAGAAAAGTCTTATAAATACAAATATTTTCATTTTCCTTAACAATAGTTATTGTTACAAAATTCCTTAATTTACAACTTCATTAAAATGCCAAATTCATACTTATGAAATTCAAAGCTTTTCTTTTTCAAAATATATACTTAAAATACAATTCAAAACTACTTAAATAAACCTTAGAAGTATTACTTATAATCAAATGACCATAAACTGCTTCCTTCACTTTTCAAGGCATCCCTTAAGTTGTGAAAAATTCATAATAAGCTTAAAACCAAGTGTATTAAATACTATTTCAAAACATATTTATCAAACATAAAATTATAAGTAAAATTAAGCATAAAAAACAAAGGAAAACTCAAAGGAAAACTCAAGCCCCTTTCCCCCATTATGCTTCGGCCTCTCTTACTAATGAAGGGGAAAGATTTTCATTTTAAATTAACCACATCAGCTTAAAGAAAAACCATTCAAAAATACATTAACATTAAAAGAAAACAAAGCATGAAACAAAACTCAAGGCCTTTCCTCCTAAGGAGGTTCGGCCAACCATGGATGAAGGGGAAGGAGATGTTTCCCTTCCCTTTCAAGCATTCCATCATGCTTGGAAATCATGCCAAACCATATAAAAATAATCAAATAACATTTCCCCAACATAATCACAAACTTTTCAAAATTCATTCAAAAACCTCAAAATGTCAAACTTTGTAAATTGAAAGAAAATGAAAAGTATAAGTGCACTAACCTTGGAAACAAGCTTAAATAAGTTTAAAAAGCTCTATTCCTTAGCTTTTTCCTTGACCTTTGAGGATGGTTCTCCAACCTCTTCAAAGTAGTAGAAATAACCATTAAAATCAAGAAATGACAAAAGAAAAAGATGGAGCATGATTTAAAGCATATTCTACCATATATATTCTATGAACTCCTTAATTAAATACTTAGAATTAAAAATCATAACTTGATTTGTAGAAATTCTCCAAATTCCTTGATTAAATTCACCAAATACCATTCCTTTAGCTTAGGTCTTAGGGTTTAATTAGGTGGTTTGGTGTAGTTCAGAGGTAGAGAAATTGAAAGAAAACAGAAGAGAGGAAGAGAGAGAGAGTGGTGCCAAAATGGAGAGGAAGGAGATGAAATATTGTTGGATAAGTTTTGTTGGCCATGTCAACAAAATCAAGTGTTGCTAACTCACTCACCACATGTTGACAAGTGTATGGCTTGAATCAAGTCAAGGTATTCTAATCCAAAGGCTCTAAATATTCACCAAATAATGCTCATCTAATTATTATTTAACTCCACCAATTTATTAAATTAACTCCATCAAAAATAATTCCTCAATTTTCCTTAATATACTACACGAGAAAACATTATTCATTAAATACTTAAATTCTCCAAAAATATTCATGAAACATTTTCTACCCACCCAAATCATGAAAACATGCTCCAAAAATATTAAATAAAATAATAGACATGCATAATAATCTTTTCGGACTGAAATAATTCCAAGTTCCAGACCGGTGGTACTATTCATAGACTGGTAAATCACTATTACCGACACTGAAAAACAAACTATTACAGTTTCCCCCGTTAAAAGAAATTCGTCCTAGAATTTCACCTGGCATAAATAGCTGAGTCTGCTCCTGTCGCGTGTGATCTTCTCTTTCCCAGGTAGCCTCCTGAGTTCTATGATTCCTCCATAGAACTTTTATAAGAGGTATTCTCTTATTCCTTAATTCTTTAACCTCTCTAGCAAGTATCCTTATGGGTTGTTCCTCATATGTTAGATCAGGTTTGATGGTGACAAACTCAGCTGAAATAACATGTTAAGGGTCTGATCTGTATCTCTGTAGCATGGATACATGAAAGACTCATTATGTATTTGATCCAGGTCTGGTGGTAAAGCTGGTTTATAGGCTAATGGACTCACATGCTCTAAGATCTCGTATGGACTTATAAACCTAGGACTAAGCTTACCCTTCTTACCAAATCTCAAAACTTTCTTCCATGGAGAAACTTTCAAGAATTCTCTGTCACCCACTAAATACTCTATGTCCTTCCTCTTAAGAACAACACATGACTTCTGATAATTTGAAGCCACTTTCAACTTTTCCCTAATGACTCTGACCTTATTCTCTTCATCTAGGATCAAATCGGGACCCACTATCTTACCCCCACTAACTCTATCCAATATAGAGGTGTCTTACACCTCCTACCATATAAAGCCTCGAATGAAGCCATTTGTATACTCGATTGATAACTATTATTGTAGGCAAACTCAATAAGCCGAATATACTTCTCCCAATTGCCCTCAAAGTCTATCACATGAGCCCTCAACATGTTCTTAAGAATCTGAATCACCGCTTTGATTGACCATCTGTCAGCGGATGGAAGGTTATACTGAAGTGCAGTCTAGTACCTAGAGCCTCGTGTAGTTTCTTCTAGAATCTCGAAGTAAACCCCAGATCTCTATAAAAAATAATGGAAGAAGAACTCCATGAAGTCTCACAACCTTGTCAATGTAGAGCTCTACGTATTGCTCTATAGTGTAGTCGGTCCTAATAGGAAGAAAATGTGCTGATTTAGTCAATCTATCGATTATGACCCAAATAGCATCTTTCTTTCGAGGTGTAGTAGGCAAACCAACCACAAAGTCCATGGTGATCCTATCCCATTTCCACTCTAGGATAAAGATAGGGTGTAACAAACCCGATGGGACTTGATGCTCTGCCTTAACCTATTGACAGGTCAAGAATCTTGATACAAAATTCGCAATGTCCCTCTTCATAGCTGGCCACCAATACTGTACCCTCATATCTTGATAATCTTATTTCTGTCTAGATGCATAGAATATGGACTACTATGGGCCTCCTCTAAGATACTCCTCCTTAAATTTGAGATCTTAGGCACACAGATCCGATCCCTAAAGTATAAGCACTCATCCCTAATCTCAAACCTCTTCTTCTTACCCTCTCTAATAAGGCTTTTCCACGAGGCAATGGTCTCGTCACCCTGTTGTGCATCTCTAATCTGTTGAAGTAGGCTAGGTCTCACCGTAAGCTCTACTACAAGGGCATCATCTCCAGCCACTGATAACTGAACATTCACAGCACGAAGGGCAACTAAAGACTTCCGACTAAGTACATCTGCAACTATATTAGCTTTACCCGGATGGTAATATATGGTGAAATCATAATCTTTAAGTAGCTCTAACTAATCTACGCTGCCTCAAGTTAAGCTCTCTCTACGTAAGCAGATACTTAAGGCTCTTATGATCCGTATACAAATGGCATCTCTCACCATACATGTAATTCATCCAAATCTTCAAAGCAAAGACAATAACTACTAACTCCAAATCATGGGTAGGGTAGTTCTTCTCATGAGGCTTAAGCTATCTAGAAGCATAAGTAACTACCTTACCCTCTTGCATCAGTACACAACCCAATCCATTATATGAAGCATCGCTGTACACATCAAACGGTCTACCTGGAGCTAGCTATGTCAAAACTGGAGCCACAGTAAGCATTGCTTTAAGCCCCTCAAAACTACTCTGACATCTATCAGTCCAATCAAATCGAACATCTTGACAAACCTCCTATGGTGACTGACCAATCCTAAGAAACTGCGAACCTCTGTGACATTCTTAGGTGGCTTCCAATTAAGCACTGCCTCAATCTTCCTCAGATCTACCTGAATACCCTCTGCAGAGACAACGTGTCCTAAGAAAATAATCTCATTCAACAAAAACTTGCACTTACTGAGGTTAGAATACAACTGTCTGTCTCTCAAAGTCTAAAAAATTGTCCGTAGGTAATGATCATTATCCTCTCTAATCGGAGAGTACACCAAGATGTCATCAATGAAGACCACCACAAACTGATCCAAGGATGGAAGATCTGGTTCACCAAATCCAGAAACATTGCTGGAGCGTTAGTCAACCCAAATGGCATCACCAAAAACTCATACTGGCCATATCGAGTCCTGAAAGAAGTCTTAGACACATTCGTGCCTTTAACACCCAACTGATGATACCCTGATCTCAAATCAATCTTCGAGAACACTTTGACCCCTCTCAACTGATCAAATAAATCATCTATCTGAGGTAATGTATAATGATTTTTCACTGTCACGTTATTAAGTTACTTATAGTCGATGCATAATCTCAAAGTGCCATCCTTTTTCTTCACAGACAATCCTAGAGCGCCCCAATGGGATATACTAGGTCGTATGAAGCCCTTATCAAGAAACTCTTGAATTTGAATCTTCAACTCTCTCTCAACTCAATAGGAGCCATTCGATATGAAGCAATAGATATCGGTGCAATACTCAACATAACCTCAATACTGAACTCAACCTCTCTCTCAAGAGGTAAACCTAGCAACTCTTCAAGAAACACATCTGGTGTAATAGTCCATTTTTCAATGTCGATAACAATGATTTACTAGTTTGTGTATAATAGCATCGGTCCGGAACTTGATATTATTTAGGTATGGAAAAATTACTATTTGTCTCAAATATTTTATTTAATATTTTTGGAGTATGTTTGCATGATTTAAGTGGGTAGAAAATATTTCTTGAATATTTTTGGAGAATTTAAGTACTTAATGAATAGTGTTTTCTAGTGTAGTATATTAAGAAAAACTGAGTAATTATTTTTATAGAGTTAATTTAATAAATTGTGGAGTTAAATAATAATTGGAGGAGATTTATTTGGTGAATATTTAGAGTCCTTGGATGAGAATACTAGAGACTTAATCCTAGCCATTCATTTGACATAAAATTAAGTTGCCAAGTTTGACTTTGCTACTTAAAATCAATACTTAGCAAAACACTATTCCATCTTCTCCTTCTCTCCACTTCAACATTAACTTCTCTTCTTCTTCTCCTCCTCCATTTTCTCTAAATTTCTCTACTCAGAAAACTACACCAAATAACTTGATTAAACCTTAAGACCTAAGCTGAGGAAGTAATATTTGGTGATCCTATCAAAGGAATTGGAAAAAGCTACTAATCAAGTAAGTTGTAAACATTGGATTTTGTAAATTAATAAGTGAATTTCATAGCTTACACATGTAGTTGATGCATTAAATCATGCTCCATCTCTTTCTTTGTTATTTTCTTGATTTTAATTCATGATTTTTGCTACTTTGAAGAGGTGGGTGAACCATCCTCTAAAGGAAAGGAGAAAGTTAGCGAGTGAGAGGTTAGTGCAATAATATCTTTCCTCTCCTTTCATTTCTTTAAGTTTTCAATTTTTAGGTTATTGAATTAATTTTGAAGTTTTGTGATTTTGTTGGCGAATTGGCTATTTGGTTGCTTTTATATGGATTTCCATGATTTCTAATCATGATGAAATGCTTGAATGGGAAGAGAAACACCTCCTTTTCCCTTCTTCTATGCTTGGTCGAACCTCCTTAGGAGGAAGGGCTTGAGTTTTTATTTCATGCTTTTGCTTTTTTTTTTTTTTATGTTAATGTGTCTTTGAATGGCTTCTCTTTAAGTAAATGTGGTTATTTTGAAAAGAAAACATTTTTCCCTTTTATTAGTAAGAGAGGCCGAACCTAGCTTAGTTAAGGGCCTTGAGTTTTCTTTAATTTTTTTATTTGATTTAGACTTTAAAGAGTTAATTAACAAGTAAATTAAAGGTGGTTTAAACCCCCACTTTTTATTCTAATGTTTAAGAATTTTCAAGACTTAAAGAAGGGTTTGAATGTGTAAAGAAAGAGTTTTAAGGCTAAATGTTTTTAAGTAAAGGTTTTAATGCTTTGATTTAGAAATTTGAGCTTGAAACATGGTGTTTGGAGGGAGGGAAGTTGCTCCTCTTTTGTTGACCTAAAGAGGCTGAACCACCCTAGTGTGGTAAGGCATGATTTCTCTCCTTTAAAGCTTGGTTTTAGTCTTTTTATGTCATTTTAAGTACGTATTTTCGATATGTAAGCTTTGAATTTCATAAGTATGAAAAATGGGAATTTTTTGCAAGTTTTCAGTTTGTGAATTTTGAAACAAAAGGGGTTAAGCCTTGAAATGTTTTGCTAAGGAATCTTGAATATGAATTAAGATATTTTATGCAGAAATGGATTTGTTTTGGGCTCAACTATGCATGGTTGAAATATGGTAAGATGAGATTTATTCTGGTAAATGAGCATGCTCGGCTTTCATGCCTCTTTGTTATATTATAAGCTATGATCGTATGCTAGGTTTTGGATGCCTTTTAAATAAGCGGACGCGCTTATTATCCGGTGGTGCTTTCACAGGCCAACTATTGGGTGGCGCTTTCACAGGCCGGTTATTCGATTGCGCTTTCACAGTCCAAATCTCTGTTTCTAATATCTATGAAATCAAATCTATATTTCTCTCAGTATACGTATGAGCCCTCAATTAAGCATAAATTCTGTTATGTTACTAAGGAAAATGGAAATATATTTTTATTTATAGAATTTTTCTTATATTTATCAAACTATGAATTTATTCTTAAGAAATAACTTATTTATGATTTTTGGAATATCTTAATTTGATTTGTACATCTTTGATATTTTTATATTTGATTTGAGTATTTTAAGTTTGTTGCTTAGGCAACCTCATTTATGGTATTATTAAGTTATTTAGCACCACTGAGTTTTATACATAGTGCATTGATTTTTATCACATGCAAGTTAAGAGCAGTGGATGCTATATAAAGACTAGAGGCATAACATTAGAGAAGAAACTTTATTTTGGATAGGACATGTATAGGATGCATTTATGGAATGTATAAAAATTAATGAAGTTGTTTATATTAAGCTTGTAAATTAATGAAGTACGTGATTAATTAAGAAATATTAATCTTATGTGAATTTAAAGTGTATGTTTATTAATAGTTAATTTTTGAATGGTTGGCATTATAATATGATAGAACCTAAGATTGTTTGATGTGGATATTTAGAAGTGTTGCATAACTATTGTGTTGATTTGGAGTATTGAGGTTTGGAGGATTATATTTGGAAGTGCTATCTTTTTCATTTGTTTGGCAAGTTTCATTTTAAGGGAAACTCTTGCGAATTTTTTGTAGGAATTTCTTTAAGCTTTTATTTAAAAAAAATATTACTTGCCTTCTTATGAAAACTTAGTCACTTCTAATACATGATTTAGAATTATTAAGTAAGATAAGATGGTGCTCCGGCACCGAATATGGCACTCGTCGTCTGGTCTTTTAGGATCGGGTGGCGGGTGTTACACTCGAAAAATCACATATTATAGGAATGTCCTGCACCGTAGAAGATCTTTGCTCTTGTTCAAGTACTTAAGCTAAAAATGCCTCACATCCATGTTGAAGCATCTTCCCAGCAGTAGTAGCAGAAATAACATTTGAGAGGTAATCCAACCTCTCACCCACAACTACAATCTCCTCACCAGACAAAGTCTGAAGTGTGATCCTCTTACATCTACAATTAAGAATAACCCCGTGTCTGGACAATTAATGCATACCCAATGTCACATTGTACTCCCGGAAGGCAACTCTATCAAATCTCCCGAAAATACATATCCATGAATAACTTAAAGGGCAATCTCTAAATACACGATCAACCACAACACTCTGACCCAAAGGACTAGTGACCTCAATGCTATGCTCTAGTATGTTAGCATGCATACTACCTAGTCTGCCCACATGTATGCATATATATGAATGCATGGAGGGGATCAATCAAAGCAAGTACAAAAGTGTCAAAGATGGAGAAAGTACCTACAATGACGTTTGAAGCATCCTGCTTCTCCCTGATCCTGATAGCATAGGTCCTCACCGGTGCTCTGACCTCATGTCTATCCACTGTCTCAAAAAGAGGCCTCTGACTCTCAGTACCATGTGCATCAGCACAGCCTCTGCCTCTGCCTCTTTGAACATAAGGAGCTAGCCTACTAACCTAGCGAACCGAATTGGTCATTATCAATGGGCAGTCCCTAAATATATTCTCAATGGATCCACATCTGAAACAAGCGCCTGTGACTCTCCTGCACACCCCAAAATGTCTCTTGACACACTAGGTGCAAACTGGAATATCTGACCACGCGACCCCTCCGCCATTTGCAATAGATGTAGCCTGAGGAAATAATCTCGCATATGTACCTTGGCCAAATCTCTGACCTGGTTTGAATCTCATCTGTGGTGCACCTCTAAACCTCTTGCTACTAGACTGGACCCAAGAAGTCTATCCAGATGTAGCACTCTGAAACCTCTTATACTAGTTGCCCTATTAGGTCCTTTGACCTCTAGCCTGTCTCTCTATCTGGATCGCCTCAAGCTCTAAAGCAGCCTTCACAAATGAAGCTAGTGTGGTGTGAGGCTGGGATTTCATGTGCATCTGGTACTCATCAAGCAATCCCTTTTTGAATCGTTTACATCTTTCCGACTCATAAATAATTAGTCTAGAAGGATGTCTACTCAGCCATAGGAACTCTCGCTCATACTCAGAAATAGTAATCCGGCCTTGCTTAAGCTCGAGAAACTCTACTATACGCAGATCTATATAGAGCTCACCCACATATTTTTCCCATAACTTAGATAGTAAGAAATCACATGTCAAATCCTCAACTCTAGCTGCCTTAACTACTGACTCCCACCATAAAGAAGCCTCTTCCTTTAGCAAGGAAGTAGCACAAAACAGTCTGTCCCAAGAAGTACACTGCATCTGCTCTAAAATCCTCTCTATAGCTCGGAGCTAAAACTCTACTGTGGAAGGCACATCATCCTTCCAACCCATAAAAGTGATAGCACCATACTTCCTCAGTCTCTCAATAGGGTGACAAATTGGAACAGGGACTAGTGCAACTGGAACCTGGGGAACAGCTCTCACAACTTGCCACAAAGTAGCGACCAACTACTGAACTAAGCCACCCTGATTAGGCCCTACAGGACCTGCCCGGTAGGACCTGCAGCAGCCAGTCCTGCAGCCGTGGCATGCTCTGCATTAGAATCCAAAACACCACCAGCTGGTACACCACCCTCTGGAGGGGTGTGAACCCCTCTACCCCACCATACGCACTCGCAATGTGGAAATGCGTATGACAAATGGATAGAAATGCACTTGATGTGTGAGTCGCCACCTGGTTTAATTATTTAAGGGTAAACTAGGAAAACCCTAAATGACTCCAGTTTTAATTAACCTAATTTCTAGATTAATTACCCAATGGTTAAAGCATGGTTTGCAAACCCGAGATGGATCCCGAGACTATGTCATGC
>CANUEP010092367.1:0-47366 GCA_947857235.1 Jatropha podagrica
CCCCCCCCCCCCCCCCCCCCCCCCCCCCCCCCCCCCCCCCCCCCCCCCCCCCCCCCCCCCCCCCCCCCCCCCCCCCCCCCCCCCCCCCCCCCCCCCCCCCCCCCCCCCCCGCGTGGAAAGGAGGACAGTACCTGAGTCGAAGATGCTGGTTTGGAAGGCTTAGCAGGTGTGCTATCTTCCCCTGTTCCCATAGATAAACTCAACAATTATCACAAGTTTCAATACTTCCAATTGGTTTCCTGTATATCTGTGCAATATCTACGAAGTTCCTGCAGATTTTATATGATATAACCATGTACATCAGATATCAAAATGGTCCTATTCCAAAACCCACTTATTACTAACTGTTGATAAGAACATGAAAGCAGCTATCTCAGTATTAACCACATAATCGGAAATTTAAATATAAGGCAGTCTCAAGAATTCCTTCAACACGGAGCTGGCCTCGAGATTGTTCACCACAAGCAAAAGAATACCAAAAAGACATCAAGGGGCAAGGAAGGGACTATGTAATATCAAGTTAAAATCATTATCAGCATAAATGCCAGCCGCAAATTGCTAGATCCTCATATTTTATCTCGTGAATACGAACTCCAAATGGTTTTGGCCTCTTCAATATCAATGCTATATATTGTAAGTTTTACAGTAGATCTCCAGCACTATTTCATTTGCTTCTTCCAATTCCTATAAAGAAAGCTTGAAGTTGAAGCTATTTAAAGATTCAGCAGGAAACCAAAGAGTGCAAAAAGGAAGGGGGAAGAGCACAACTTGAAAATCATATTCTAATTTATTCCCATCTTTCCAGGAAAGCTATATTCCTTTTTCTATGCAAAAGGTCACCTATGATTCACATCTTCCAATAAGTTGCATCACATGATTCTCTGTTAGAAAATGCCAATGTACTCACTTCAGACTTGCTAGTGTATTAAAAAAGCAAACATCAAAGCTTCACAAACGTGAAATTAGAGAC
This sequence comes from Jatropha podagrica, assembly GCA_947857235.1. NCBI lineage: Eukaryota > Viridiplantae > Streptophyta > Magnoliopsida > Malpighiales > Euphorbiaceae > Jatropha > Jatropha podagrica. The sequence continues at coordinate 971 of CANUEP010092367.1, forward strand.
TTTAGCTAATTGTTTTTGACCCAGAACATCACCCGCTGTACCAGCTAAACTAGCTGATCAAGCTAAACATGCATACGATGGCTTTGCCATTTAGCCAACTGGGCGTGGTTCCATCTCAAACCCAATGGGTTGACTCAAACTCCGTGGCTAGTTTGCAATATAATTTTTGGAGTTGAGAATATTTGGACCTGTGCCAATGATAACCAAGATTCCTAAAGGTTGAAAGACAAACAATATCCTGGCACTCCTAGCATATTCAGAAGATCCCCTTCATTGCCATAACCTGTCAATTATCTTGAAATGATAGGATAAAGATCAAAATCTAGCAAATTTCCATTCATTATACTTGAACACATTCCATACTCCATCATGACCATTCATCGCACAAAATACAGCAAGCCAGCATTATCACAGTCTCTAACTTGAACGATATAAAACATAGAACTCCTAGCCTAGCACACAAATTATTTCTTTGCGCTTCTGCTAATAAATAAGATACAAAGTCATTTTTTCGTTCCCAAGATGAAAGTTAATGTTAGAAAAAAGTACTACATATGTACCCACCCCTACAGAGAAATACTACTGTCGTCCTCTAGTTAATATGGTAGAGAGATTGTTCTTACCTTACATACACAGAAAAATTAACAATTGAAGAGCACAAATCGAACGCCTAAATCAAATTCCAAATATTCACACATAAGTGAAGCTAAGCTTACAACCTGACAAAAGAGAATAAAGAACCACCATAACGAATTCTTGGCAGTTCCATACAGAAATGCTCGTAGAAACAAAGTCTTATCACAAAATTAAGCTCCCAAACTGATTCTACAATAGAATTATAGATCCAGATGCATAATAAATAAAATTTGAAGAAAAGAATAAACGAGCCGAAACATCAGGAACCAAAAGATACACATGCATAAACAGAGTAAAAAAAATTGGGTGAGAGGGAAAGAGAGAGAACCTGTTTTCATGTCGTGGAAGAAAGAGTAGTGAGGGGGAAGTCCAAGTGGGATACTTTATAAACAACAACCAAAGAGAGAAGAGAAAGAGCCTTCCTTTCTTCTAGATACTGCCCCTTTTTTATCTCAAAAGATCAACGGCTGAGAACTTAAGGCAGAGAACAATCTCAACAGCCAAGACAATAAAGAAACTAACAATCTCCTAATCTGAGTTTCACTGTCTGTGTCTGTTTTGTCTTTAGAACTTAAAAAGATCAGATTTTTCTCACTAACAAATTAGCAGCACGGAGAGACAGAGGTGATAACTGATGATGTGGTGGAGCGGTGGCCAATAGGACGTTGAGGAGCAGGAGGAGGAGGCTGGAGGTGACCGGTGGGAGAGAGATTAGGGTTTGTTGGCGGTGACACGTGCCAGAAAGAGGAATCCAGCTGTCGATGTTTTACTGGATTAGGGTTTTTTATAAAAAAAATATGACTCGCGGGCTATAGATGAGTCATCATTGACAGCCACCTCTAAATGGATAATATTTTCTAAAATAATTAACAACCAGAAAAATACAACCAGTTTCCACTTTTTTATTAACGACTCTGCTTTGTTTGCATTTCTTGCCATGTCAGCATAATGACAAGTTTGTCAGTTTCAACAACTTTTTTTTTCAACAATATAATTTAGAGTTTTTAAAAATATCTTAACATGTTCCTTTGCAAGTAATAAAAAATTTAATTAAATTTCAAAAAGAAAAGAAATAATAATATTTGAAAATTAAATTTACGTTTTATCGTTAGATTAAAAAATAAAATTTATGTATTTAAAAGATATTTTTATTATAAAATTAAGTGATTTAAATTTCACATTCATAGAAAAATTGTAAAATTTACAGATTGTATCTTATGTTTTCTCAATAAAAAATAAATTTAATATATGTTTTAATAAAATTATCTGAAATAACAGTAAGATATTTTGTTGTTATCAGAATATTGTTCTCTCTTAAAACTTTTTAGCCCCATGTTTCAAATTACAAAATGCCAAAACTTTACATTCACAAGCTTTTTTTTTAAATGTCTGACTATATCTATGGCTAAGCTGAGACACCATCTTTGAGAAGTAAGCCAAATGCCAAAACAGAAAACATGATACAAGGCTATGATCTCTTGAAACTTTTCCCTTCATTTCCTTTCTATCTCTGTAATCTGAGTTCTTCTATTTGATGTTTAAGAAAACAATGGCAACTAAGCAAAAAGCCTAACTTCTATAAAGCTATCTAAAGCATGGGGAAGACGATTGATTATGTACATAAAATTCACTTCTAATATGGGAATTCTTTGGTCCTTATAACACCAAAACATGGCTTCATCAGGTAACAAGGTTAATCCGATAGGCATTTGTCGAAACACGATAAAAGATTGGCCAACTTGCTCTTTCTCTTCTTGGCCTTTTCATCAGATTTCTTCGTCGCATTGTCAGTGCCTGTGTTATTTCTGGTGTCTTCAATCTGAATTACTCTAGGAGGTGTCATCTCTGCAGGACAAAGTGTAGTGAGAAAATTTTTCAGATAATTTGTAATTTCCATGAATTCGGGTCTGAGAGATGGGTCCTCTGACCAACAGGATTGCAAGAGAGGGACTAATTCTTCAGGAATATTCTCCAAGCTAGGCCTTTCCTTCTGAGGGTAACAAAAAGAGAATAAAAATCTTAAATTTTCTTATATACATGATTTTGGAAAACAAATCACATGGAGTAGAATAGCAGCTATGATGATTAGTATTTTCGGAAAAAAAGTAAGTTAACATACATGGGCAACAGCAGCATATGCTACAGTTATGTGATCCCTTCCCTTGAATGGAGCTTTGTTTGTGAGTAACTCCCAGAGAACAATTGCGAAACTATACACATCGACCTTATGGTCATAATGCTTTTTCATTCCAACTCGAAGTGATGCTTTGCTGAATAACTAATTTGCAAAATAGAGAGAAAGAATTAGAAAGAATCAGATTCGTCACATACAGAAGTTGAAACCAAGAAAAGAAATAAATACTTCAGGAGCCATCCACCGGTAAGTGCCAGCTTCACAGGTCATTTCATTTGTTATTTCCTCTCTGGCTAGCCCAAAATCAGCAACCTTAATCCGTTTCTTCTCTTCTGTGAGAAGTAAATTGCCTGCAGTAACCGCAAAGTGTATGTGAGTAGATGTTAGCAATTGTTCAATTATTAATTAAAGTTTCATAAGTATAAGGAAGCTTATATGATAGAAGACATCAAAATAAATTTTTATTAAATCCTTCTAGAATTCTTGAATAAATATGATTTGCAATTTGCAGTTTGTTTAAGCTTGGACAACAGCGCTTTGTGAAATTAAAGGGGAAAAAAAAATCTAGGATGCAAAGATGCTGAATTACTAGGCTTCAAGTCTCGATGAATGATGCCATTGTCATGCAAGTACTCCATGGCTCGAGAAATATCTAGTGCAAAACTTATACAAAGTTTCAGATCCAATCGTTTTGGGCGGATGCTCCACAAGTACTTTTGTAGGGTACCACCTCTCAGAAGTTCAGTAATTAGAAACAAAGCTGGTTCCACAGACACACCAATCAACTGTTCATACAGAAAAGATCATTTTACGACCAAGGATATTGTTGATGAAAATATATAACTGGTACCAAAATACCAAAACAAAAGAAATAAACATAGTAAATGTATTGAAAAAGTGAATTTTATTAGTTCTAGCAAGTTAAGAAACCTATTAACTACCATAAGTAGAAGCTCAAGAAAGCAGAGATATTTATGATAGCAAATCAAAGTTCAGATGTGTGAAAGAAAGTCTGAACTACAAATTTTCATATGCCACTTGAGATATTGCTAGAGCTTTTCTCTCTCCAAATGAAATGAATAAGCAAAGATAGAACAAAAGAACTTTAAATGGATAATCAAGCCTAATCATAGAAGTGGAAAGATAAACTACTATAGATGATTATCGAGTGCGTGGAAAATATGACATATGCTTACACTTATAGTAATGCCAGATAAAATGAATATATAGAAAATCTGAACATTTAACTTAAAACAACCAAATCATTGGCTGATACATTCAACAGATATGCTGCAAAGTAAAAATAGGAATCTTAGACAAAGGGTTCAGACTTATAGTATCTGTTAATTTCGACCACTAGGAAACTAGGAAATCACAAAAAGATGTACAGAAATTAGATAATAACTTCATCTAAAATTAAAAAGAAAACATTGATCCATGTAAATACAATGAAATACCTTCACAACATTTTCATGGTTCATCTTAGCTTGCAATAAAACTTCCCTCTGAAATTTTTCCTTGTGTTCAAGAATTACAGCAGATGTTCTCATTGGCTGTATTATCTTCACAGCAACAGGTCTGGACTCAAACCTAGGAGGAGTTCCCAAATAACATCAACATTATAATCCAGGATATGACTTCTCAACCAAGGTCAGTATAAGAACTCGAAATGCTCAGAAGAGAATAATAAATGCACACACAACAAGCATACATTTCAAGTTTACATACTGTTAAAATCTAACAAATTTAGGCCAAATTTTCCTAAAAATATGTTACATATTAATTCATCTTCTACCATATATCTTCATTGTTATTGTGCAAGTAAATTTTATCTACGTCCTAAGCATAATCCAAGGGTTCTTTTCTTACAGCTAATATTTTAGATCGAAATATTCATAATGTCAACCAACATGGAATGATATTAAATGACTTGACTAAATAATGACAATCCAAATAACTTGGAATTGTCAAAAATTTTATTCAGTTACATTGCACCGAAGTAGATACGTGCATCTCATTTGCAGGGATTATTCTTCTCATTCATCTTGTGTTCTGTTGCACCTTAAAAAGGAGTTATTTCAGTTCTCGTACCATATTAGTAACACAATTTGGCTCGCTGCATATGGACAAATTATCTCATCTACATTCATTTTTCTTGCCTTCAATTCTAACTTCTTGTATTTCGTGTACAACACTTTTCCTTATCACTCTTACATGTAAAAATGCTAATTCCAGCTATAGTAAACATTTAGACACAATATCTTGACGACCTTATATGCAGATGACAATGCATAACTAGCTTTGATGCCTTCATTTTTCTTAATTAGATGACAACTACACACAAATGCACAACTACTTCATAAAAAAATGATGTCAAAGAACCCAGTAATAATATGTGCTTAGGAGTTCCCAGGGCTGTTGTTTACTTATATATGCAAATAATGCAATTATAAATCCATTACCTTGAGCTTTCAAAGTTAAACCTCAATCGATATAGGGCAACTCCTCCATTTATGATAGGTACCCCTACCATATAAATCATCTAATTTACTTTGATATTTAAACAACATAAATTGCTTAGATTCTGCCTACTATTTAGCATATGAATCATTCAAAACGTTGATCAATATTTATTTCAAGTTTAAGGAACTCTCACAACTGGAGGTAGAGATTTCATCGCAGGCATTGCTAGTGGATGTTGTAGTTCACAATACAACTCATCAATCAGCAGGCTGATGTCAAGTTAATTACTTTAACAAATTCTGTTTCCTAAAAGCAGAGACTTTATATGGCAGTTAGTGTTGTTCATGCTTTATAACATGGAAGCTACCCTGGCAGTTTCCATAAAGACAACTAAAGCACTTCTAGCTACTAAAACATTTTAACCAAATTTGAATATTGTGGAGTAATTCAATCCAACTAGCCAACTCAAAAATTTTAATGCTCTCCTACACTAATGAGTACTGACAAAAGAATCCAGAAGTTAAAAAATTTTGTTACAGCCTAGAGAATTGCGACCCTTATGCAATTCTGAATTATTCATTTACATGCATGGTAATAATCATATACTGACAATGACAAATTAATACACATCACATGCATCGGTGATGAGCCAGGATTTCCGAGGGTAGAGAAAAATTTTAGAAGTTGGGGGGAGGCAAAATAGTAAAAAATCATAAATTTATAAGGTAAATTTAAAAAAAGAAAATTGGGTTGGAGGGCAGGGCACCCCAACCCCCTTGATTCGGCCAGTGCATGCATGTCCACGTGCATGACAATGAATGCATCAGTCAATTACACAGCTAATCCAAATTAAATGAAAAGCTTAAAGGAAATCATATTAGATAATCTAAAATGCAAAAGAACAGCCTGATTGTTGTTTTACCGTGATTTCTTTTTTTGCTTTAAGAATCAGAGATTTTCGCCTTTTGTACAAGTTGATATCAACCATAGAGCTCTTTGTCACAATGCAGTGGATCATAAGAACTATTTACTTTATTTTTCTGCTTTATGAACAACAACAACAAGCATTTGTCATCTATGAAAAAAATGCATAAGCAGGAAATGTCATTTCTTTTTCTCTCTTTCCTCAACACGAGGCAGTATATGAAAAACATGAAAATGCGAAGTTAGCACATGGGATCCTCCTAGAGAAACAAGCATTCAAAACAGAGGCATTATTATAGAATATGAAATCACTAAATTAATATTCAACTTCCTATAGTGATTCTAGCTCACAAATATAATTAATTTATTGTTACAGATAGAGACATTTCCTAGAATTGTATTTGACTAATAACGCCGTACGTCACCCAACACAGAACAAGCTATGAAATGATTCTAAAGCTACTAAGGTTTAGCATTACAATTAAAACCCAGAATTCTAAATAGCAAAAATAACACAATTGTAAACACGCAAAACAAATCACACTTGAAAAGCAAACAAAGAAGCTATGGACATGCACATAATGTGATTAATTTTAAGCAATAAATACAAAATCAACAAAAAGAAAAAGCCTTCCATTAACTGCAAAGATAAAGAACATACTCTCCTTCGTAGACAAGAGAATAAGGCCCCTCAGCGATTAATTTTCGAACAAGCACACGACAAGGATCAATAAGCAAGCTATTATCGATGTTGAAAACAAAGTCGTTCTGCAAAATAATCTCGTCCTCATCATCGGCATCGTACATTGCCGATGTTTTCTTCTTATCTTGGTTAAGCCTTCGGCCTTGCATTACACAGTAATCATATATACAGAGAGAGAGAAAGAGACCAAGAGAGTGTCTTTTATTTCATAAGAAAAAATAAAAAGGTTTTTCTTTTTCACAAAAACAATAAAATTTGGGGATTTGATTACATGTGTTTTATTTTATTTTATTATTTTTAAAAATGGAATTTTTATTGGTGGAAAAATAAATAAATAAGAGTTTATTGTATTTGAGAATTTAATTATTTGACTATTATCTTTAATAAATAGATTTTTCATAGCAGAAAAATTAGAGCTTGTTCCGTATTATTATCTTTAAAAAATTATTTTTTAACGTATTATTTACCATTGAGGAAAAAAATTAGAGTGGTAAATAACTGTTTCTGTAAGTTTCTTTGTTTATGATTGTTTCTGTAAAAGTTTTATGACTCTTGCATACAACTCTTATTTTAAAAATAAATTTTGTTAGCTTTAACTTAATTTATTTCCTTTATCTTAAAGATATTTTTTTTCATTAAAATATAATTTAGTGATAAGTGTATGAATTTTTTAGTATTTAATATTTTAAATATATTTTACTATTAAAAAAATATTTAATATTAATATAAAATATATTAAAAATATAAAATTAAAATTTATTATTCAATAATATTAATTACTTAAATGATAGATAAAAATAGGCAGTATAGGAGTAAAATATTTATAATCTGTAATTTATAATATATGTATAGAAACTATAATGAGTGATAAGAATATTGGGATTTATAGAAATGCCCTATTAGTCTATAAATTGACAAAAATATTATGAAAAATTATAATTTGATTGGTTAAAAATATAAAAATAATTTAATATTTGATTAGTTATATTAATTAATTTTCTATTTAAATTAAACTCTATTGGATTTTTATACTATAAAGACTACTATATAAATATAGAAAAATATAATATTTTTAAGGTTGTAATTTAATTTTGATCGGTCTAATAATATTGTGTAGTTCGAATAAAGAGGGCTTCTATTATTAGTATATCATATGGTCTTAGGCCCATTCGTAATACTAATATAAGGCCCATTGCTAGTTTGTAATTTCATAATAAAAAAAGCAATTCTAATTGTAATACTAAATATTAATGCATATAAAATTATATTTCCTTTTTCTCATTTTATACGATTATTATTCATTTTTTAGATATTTTAAAATATTTATAAAATTTCAAAATTTATAGATTAAATAATTATTTTTTAATCATCTTTATGATTGTTCATTAAATAAAAAAATTTAAAGTAAAAAAAAAATAATTTAAATTGACTAAATTATTAATATACGTATTTTATCGAACTATGTAAATTAAATAAATTTGAGAGAATATTATTTACAGTAATTTTAAAATAAATTTCGAAGCATATATTTAAATCTTATATATAAATATTAGGTTATTGACAGGATATCATGGTCAGTTAATAAATTCAGACTAAATAGACAGAATTGATTTTAAAAATCGGTAAATTAAATATTAGTTTGAAGTTTATTTTAAAATTATTTAAAAAAATGACAATGACATTTGGAATTATTTGATTAATGCTATTTTATCATCCGTTAATTAAAATATTGACTTACGAGTTAAATCAGTGGCTCATGCACCGATTCTGAACCGGGTTCAATAACATTTGAAAATGCTTAAGAAGGTGCCACGCTACCCAGAATAAATTAGATAAAGATGGAGAAAAAGAAGTTTGTCGTCCTTTTTTCATCTTTTTTATTATTTTTTTTTTTACTTTTTAGTTTTTATTTTGTTGGTGACAGATATTAGACATTTGAAAGACAGTTGTACATCAAACGTGTCGCTGGCTTCTGTCTTCCAGTCAGTTATTTTTGTTGGAATTTCTGAAGATTCCAGATTTTACTCTTTTCCATTTTTATAATAATAATTTACTTTCTAGCATGTTGTTTTCTTGTTCTTCTTTTTGAATCACGTAATAATATTATTTATTATCATAATTTTTGTTTAAAAAAGTAAAACTGCAAATTAACCCTATTTTATATGTTTCTCCACTCTCAATAAATTCAAGATTACAATATGGTTGGTTGAAAGGCGGTCCAATTTTCTTATTGGGCAAAATTTTAAAGTTGGTTCAAACGAAGGTTAAGATTCGAAATATCTAATCATTTCATCTAAACTAAAACTTGAAATTACTTTAGTCTTTTAAGTATAAATTCTTAATTGCATAAATACCCAGATATTGACATTTTAAAATTAAAATAAATAAAAAACATTAGCTCGAAGATAAGGCAACACATCAATGTTATTTCCAAAATTAGTATGGTCTTATCCTGTATATAGTTGAGTCTTATCTTCTCTCTGAGCATTTTATTAGTTACTCTCCTTTTGTTGCTCATGCCTTATCTCAAGTTAGCTTTCTCTTCTCTAGATATGGCTATTTGGATAGAAGAGGTTCCCCTCTCTCTCATCTTTGTGTTAAATGATATTCGTCTTTTCTTTTAGGTTTCGAAATCTTAACTTTAAAATAGAATTTGTCTAAAAATGGAACTCTAAAGTAAATTATTTCTTATTAATTGATGCTTAGGGTTTGGGAATCAAAATAGATTTGCTTCTTGATTATATTTCTTTTTATATATGAATGCCGTTTAACAAAATAGAGGTAGGAAAGGCACAATTCAAACGTGTTCTATATATTTTTTTTAAAAGAGAAAAGAGAGTTACGTGTGAGAATAACATCTCCTTGATGTTTCCAGTCAAAAAGACAATTAATTAATAATTAACCATTAGATAAAGAAAATTAATTTACATTAATTAGATTTCTTACTTGATTCATTACTATCTACATACTAAAATTAAGCTACCAATTAACAATAATTACCCAATTACATGTACAGCTGATCGTTAAACCATTCCATGCCATGAATGTAATAATTTTCTGGCATATAAAAAATATCTCCATATGATCCTTCCATTCCAAATTCTCCAAGAAATGGTGGCTCCATAGCTTCCATTGAAAGAGTTGAGCTTGGACTGTTACTCGAAACTCCATCTATTCTTTCTGTTAATCGATGAATCTCCTTCTCTGCTTCTGAAAGTTGTTCCTTCAGCTTCAAAACCTACAAAAAAAAGGAATTTTATTTATTTTTCCTGATAAGAGATTCTTTGGATGTTTTAGTTTATGCAAAATTAGTACACAGCGTGCAGAATCCCACGTGCAAAGAAGTGGGCCTTGACAGGCCCAAGACTGGGTGGCATTAAACAATTAAAATTTTGTACGGAAACACTAAGGTATTAGGGGATTAAAAGTCCTCTTTGTTGTGTAAGAAAGAGGCAGTGTTCTGTTGCTAGTCAATTTTGTTCACTTTTATGCTAAGTTTTATATATCGTAAACCCAACAACGTGGGTGGCATAGCTTTTTTTAAGCCAGAGCTCATGCAAGTTAAAAATGGTGGGTCACTGTCTCCTTTTCTAGTAAAAGATTAAAAATATCCAAATCCAATTAGTTTCGTTTTGGCTCTACCGTGGTCATAAATCAAGGAATTAGGCACCACTACACATAACATAGTTCCATGCTTGCTTATTGCTTAGTAACTAAAGCTATTACTTTCTTGATTGATTCTCAAGAAAACAGCAGGAAAATTAATTTCAAGAACTCGAAACTGAATCCGTATGAGAAATAGAAGGAGAGAGATAGAGAGATATGAACCTCAGATTCCAGGCGACATTTTTCAACAACGATACTTTCATGAGCAGTCTTCAACTTAGTATACTCTTCTTCTAGTTTCTTGTTCTTCCAACGAGCTCTTCTGTTTTGAAACCAAACAGCAACTTGACGAGGATCAAGACCCAGTTCTGAAGCAAGCTTGTCCTTTCTTTCAGACTCCAATTTATGTTCATTACCAAAATTTTTTTCAAGAAGATTAACTTGCTCTGCGCTTAGTTTCCTCTTCTTCGCTCCACCAACTCCTCCTTCTCCTCCTTTGTTCTTCTTTCTCCTCCTCCGCGGTTTTGCCTCACCTGTATATACATCAATCATAATGGAGTTACATAAAAATGGAGTCTTGTTTTGTTTTGTCAGAGCTTAATTAATTGAAAAGAAAAGAAAGAAAAAGAAATATATAATGAGTTGTTTGATCTTATTTGTTGAGAAGTACTAACCTTGTTGTGGAACCATTTGTGTGTATACACCAGGGTACAATTGAGAGAGGAGTACCATATGATCTTCAACCTTGTTATTCATGGTGGTTGTCATATTTTTGGTTCTCACTCTCTTGTTCTTTCCTTTTTTTTTTTTTTTTTTCTCCTCTCTATATTATGAGTAAGGTGTTGGAGGAAAAGGAGTGGACAAGTTGGAGGAAACATGGGAGTGGTTCATTATATATAAGGGGCTGAGTACAAAGGTGTTTGTCACACACAAAGACTTTTTTTTTTTCAAGTCTTGTAGATTAGGTAGGAAAGAAGGATTTCTTTTTATGCTATTTTCAATATTGCCATTCAAAATCTGAAGTCACCGTGATCAGTAAGATTAAATGTCCTTCTACCTTTTGTGAGCTGCTTTGTGGAAATAATTCACGCAGAAATATGGAGAGAAACTATGGTGGTATATAGCCAAACAAACAATCACTATCACCCAACTCTACACACATAACAAAGGCAAAGTCGTACGAATTTATGGGCAAAAAAATTTCCCATTTCCCATTATTAGGGGTCAGCATTCCGTTAATCCCAATAAATTCAAATAGAATAATTTAATATAAATATAACTAAATTTCATAAATTTTATTTCAGTTCAAACCATATTTAATATAAAACTTAACCAAATAATATACGATTTTATTCGCAACTATATGAATAACTGAATTAGTATTTTTATTTGATTAATCCAAACCGATTACGAGAAAATACTCAAATTTTAAAATTTTTCAATATATGTATTCATATCGCCAAATTTGCAATTTGCACTCTTAAAATAATTATATATACATGATTATAAATTTATAGACAATTGTATAGAATAAAAAATTAAATAATAAAATTAATTAATTAATCCAACAAGTCACAAGTGTCCAAATAAAAATTTTAAAAATAGTCATATCTAAATCCAATTATCCAAATAACAATTAATATAACTAACTTAAAAGAATAATTCATTAAACTTTCAGTTATGAAATTACAGTTAGTAATCAATTAAACATAGTGTTCTTTGTCAAATAATTTCAAAAGTTATATTATATTATATTACATATCATGAAAACTATATAAATATAGTTTGCATTTTTGCTTTTATTTTAATATGGAGTAAAAACGCAATGTTTTAACAAAAAAATATGAGATAAAACAAATATATATATATATATCTTAAGTATTAATTTGATTAATTTGGATTAATCAAAGTTTTTTAGTCTAATCGGATCATGACCAAAAAAATCAAATTAATATTTGTAATTAACTGATCCAAATCAAAATTAATTTATTGGTGATCGAATTAAATTAAATTACTCGATTGAGTTTGAATTTTCGATTAAATGCGTGAATTGCTCATCCCTACACATGTTGATAACTAATTGTTGTCCCTTTAGCAAGAGTTGTTGTGCAAGAATTATCACATATTGCTTGGTTGTAATTAACCAAATACTATTAATTAAGCGTGCAAGCAGATTAACGACAATTTTAGTGATTGAGCTAGGGAATTAGAGGAAAGGATTAGGCTTTCCTAATAAAGTAATTAGTGAAGAAAGTAAGGTCATTAAGGGATTAAGACGTGAAGTGAGAGAGTACACACAAAGATACACACACACACACACACACACACACACACAAACACAATCTTGTAATTTCATGGATGGTTGGGGATCCCAAACCTGAGTAGTGAGCAAACCTCGAAGTCAATAAAAAAAAAAAGGGTACGGTTGGCCTCTGGATTTGGACATGCAAGTCACTTTTGTTGTCCAATCGGGTGGTATTCCTCTCTAAGTAGCCAAGCCGCACTCTTTTTGGCTTAGCTAATAGCTATGGCTTTAATCCACTAATTAATTAATTATATTTTACATGCGTGGCTCGAGATGGGTTAAAATGTAAAAATTTCCACCAAATTGGATTTTGTTATTAAGAAATGAAACATCAAGGATGGACCCATTTGTATTTTTTTTTTTTTTAACCGAGTTTTTAATTAGAGAGAGAGAGAGGGAGGAGGAGTGATTAGAAAATACTAAAGATGGTTAGAGAGCAATTTGAGTTCCACTACTGATGTCGTCACTGTGGACGTCTGGTTAATCACTTGAACACATCATCTTTTGGAACAAAAACAATTAACACCAACACCAACCTGATTAGCGTTAATTATTAATAAACATTCTCGTGATTGTTTATCTCTGTAAATAGTTTTTTAAACAGTTTTTTTTTTTTTGGGTTACAGTATATATAGTTATTTATAGTCATGAAGAAGAAATGAACCAGCAATTCAGAACTGTACAAAAATTTCTTTGATTTCCGTCCAATCAAACAACACATATCACTTTTCTGATCCACTATAGAGTAGTTCTTTCTTTTTTACCCTGTCTTATTTGTCCTTTTGCAGCTAAATTGGAAGACAGTGACCAGATGGACCTAAATGGAATGTATAAAATGGATCGGAAACAAGTGGCATTGGCTTGACCAGCTTTCTAGGAATATTCAAGTGGAGACAAGAAAAGCATGGCCACTTTGCCTGTCATTCTAAAAGTTACTGCGATTGGATTGGAGTAAACTCAATGAATCTATAACTGAAAACACAAATAAAAAGGAAAAAAGAAAGAAAAAGAAAAAGCATCAGGTTCTGAAGCAGCTCTACCCAAGTTTCCTTGCAACTTGCAGGCAATAAATGAATTCCACGATTTGGGTTTTCTATATAATGAAATATAATGACCATTTTTTTTTATCTTAAATTTTTTTTTTTTTTTTTTTTTGTTTACTAGATGCTAAAGCGGGGTTCAGCATGCAGTTAAATAGCAAGTCGCATATAGGTAGGGACCCAGGAAAAAAAATCTATGAGAGGTGGAAGGGGTTAAGTTTTTCAACTTTCAATTCATACTCCACGATCAAGAGACAAACTGCCACTAGCTAGCGGTACGAACCAGAAAGCACCCATCTCATTTTGCCAGTGACCAAGAAAGATAAACCCTAAAAAGCTGCTACCCTAACTTTCTACTGCTTAATGATTCTTCCACAGGAGATTGATTGGAAGTGGAGTGCTTGAATTCAACTCTTTCATGCATTATTGTTTATATGTTATTATATATAGCTTGTGGTTCAAGAGCATGCTTTTTGCCATTGCATTCAATTCCAATGCTGTATATTTATATGTTTTCTGTCTTTGGTGCTTCTATATGTCATGTCAAATACAAAAACTGCTCAAAAATGCATGCCATCAATCGATCTATTTGTATTTTCAAAAATAATTAGAAATTCAGTGTATATATATACACATATGAATACCCTTTTGTTCACGTAAAATTAAGATGTTGAATTTATAATATCTGAATTGCAGTAAAAATATGTTTAGTATATCAACATACATCGCAAAGCGAATTTTAACTATAAGATTCAACTTGCCGGTTCATTGGAACAAACATATTGAGATAAATTTATTTGAATACAGCTTCATTGGAACAAACATTAATGTAATTTAATATTTGCGACTGAGCACTTTGATTCATTAAATAAAAGGTTACTGCAAGAATATACTGTATTTAGTAAAAAAAAATATTGGTTTCAAACTTCGAGCTTTGAGAAAAGAGAGAATTTGAAATTTTTTTTGAATTTTAGTTAGAGGTGTCCAAATTATATGCATTTAACTGTTTACAGACCGATTAATCTTCGTTCGCATCGAAAGTCAGGTAAAGTGTTAGTTTAAGGAGAATTTGAAACTTTGGTTTCATATATATTCGAACATTTTGACTTTTCAAACTTTGATTAAGAACATGAAACTCGGAAGTAAAATCAACCTTATGGATATGCTGAATATTTTATACTGCAAGTAGTTACAGTGTGGACACTGAATAGAATAATATAGCCATAAATGGCTAAGACAGAGTCAATGAAGCCAAGTGAAACTGAAAAGGCAGCCACAGTAGATTTTATTTGATGGAGTGAGTGACAAGGACAAGTTGGCTAAGCAAAGGGCACATGGGGTGCAACCAAATCCTTTTATACGTGTCACTACCCCCATAATCTCTGTTGGGACCACATATTTTATCCATCCACGTGTACCTTTCTAATAGACCTAGACAGTTTTGCAAGACCTGCCCACCAATTGGGACTCTCTCTCTCCTCTTCACGTTTTACCACTAACGGTATAGCCGCCATTATTTAACCCGGCCCCTTCTTTCCATTATTACCCACGCTCCTTGTCCGTCGGCAAATTTAATTTTTTACCTCTTCTCAACTTGCCGGTTCTTTTTCTTAAAACAAATCGAAAGAAAATTTTTCCATTTAAATCATTAAAAACTACAAAAAAAAACAATCACACATTCCTTTATTTAATTAGGAATATATATTTAGTTAATATGTTAAAATTCAACCATCGATTGAATTATTGATAGTTAATTGTTTTAATTATTGTTCGTTAGTGCTAATAAAATTTTTGATTAGAAACTATGATAAAGTACATTGTACCGCATACATTTTCTTATTTCCTAAAAGAGATGGAAGATAATTAGATAGAGAGATGGAGAGAGGAGCACAAAAATGTGAAAAGACCTATTCCTTGTTTAATTTATACAAGCTTATCTCAAAAAATAATCTATAAATGCTTCAAAATTGCATGCCTAAAAACTTTAGCAACCTTCACTTAAGTCGATTTTAGAAAAGGTGAGGCTGCCATGTGGGGGGGGTAAGCTTTTAGTGTCAAGGTTCATTTCACCTTGCAACATTATATTACAAGTTCCTTAATAGGGCAAAGGCAAGAAACGGAAGGAGAAGAGGAAGCATTAGCTCTTTGCTCAAATAGGGTAATAACCCTATTGTAGGACACTTTTGTTTTTCTAGCAACCAATGGACCCTCTTCAAAGAATGACACGTATTGATAGATAGGTGGAGGATTGTCCAATTGAACAAAGAATTGGGTTTGAAATTCATTGTCCTATTCTAGTAATAGGGATCGTGAGAATTAAGTAATTAATTAACATTTTTAGGACCCAATAAAGTTTTGACAACTACATTTTTATAGCTTCCTTCATATGCTAAGATAACGGAGGCTCTCTTGAAAGATGTGCTAATTCTAATTCGAGTTGGTGATATTTTAAGCAATTAGAGATAAGCTCGTGTTATTAATTGTTGTATTTCCCTTATTTAATCTAAATTATTATTACAATTTATTAATTTAATTGATATCAAATTTATTTTTCCTTCCAAGTTAAAAACAAACTATTTATATGAAAAAAAAAAAAAAGTATTTTTCTTACCGTCTGGTTCTTTAAAATTACTAAAACCCTAATGAAGAATTTACTCCTTTTTTTTTTTCAAGAATGTTTTTCATTTTTATTACTGTGTTTTTCCATTTATTGAACTCTTAATCTTACAACTATATACCGAAAGAGCTGAGTTGGCTTGCGAGGTGGTCGAGTTATAGTTCGTTAGTAAAACTTGTCAAATTGAACTCAAATCTCAAGTCGAGCTGGATTCAAGTCTAAAATTTCTGAACTTATTGAGTTTCGAATCGAGCCAAACTTTGAGTCTGACAAGTTTGAACTCGATTTAACTTGTTTATACTTTCTACTTACAGCTAAACTAAAAGATTGAGCCACTTCTTAGAAGGGAAAATTCACTGATTAATAAGTAACTATGATTAGTTAATTTGTTTACTTGCAAGGGTTAAACTTATATTAAAGTATTGAGAAAGGATAAGGATGAAACTTGGGAGAGATTAAAAAGTTTATATAGATATAGAGAATCTAATAAGCTGGCAACTTGAGGTTAATTGTGTCCTAAGCATTGTTTTTTTATTTAATAATAGAAAAAAGAGAGAGAGAGAGAGAGAGATTGAAGAAGATGCGCATGGTGTGGTTGAGATTCCTTTGTATGCTTTTGAGTTGTTTATGAGTTTCAATAACACTAATTAAGCTTGTTCTTTTTGTTAATTTTGTATTAAAAAAATAAATAAAACTTAAAAAAGCTTAAATTCATGAGGTGTCATGTTTATCCCGACACTTCCAACTCTTGTTTCCCATCTTCCAACTAATTATAATTTACTTGTTAAATTAATCATTATAATTAGATTTTTTTCCATCTTTTGATCTGCCTAAGCTAATCAAAAGTTAAATATCTCTAATTAACTAAATAAATTTAATTAACATTTAACAAATCCCCAAACATCTCTCTAGACTGGAATCAAATCAAAATGCTTATGCATATGAATAATAGTCAACAAAATCTTCAACTTTTTTTTTAAAATGGAATACTAATCTTTCATTTTCAATCCCTTTTAAAGGGAATATGTAGTGGTCCCAAATGTTGCTTAGATCTCATCTCTTTTGTACATGCTTATGCACAAGAAAAAAAAACAAACAAACCATCTATAAATAGTTATATATAAATTCTCAATTTATAAATATTCTCACATTAATCCGGACGGTGATATTTATGTTTATTTTTAAATTTTTAATATGAGTAAAATTTACTTGAAAATAGCAGTTTAGTATTGTTAATTCAATCTGCTGTAAAGATTCCGAGAGGTAAAATAAGATTATATGATTCTATTTCTTTTTAATCATAAATTTCAAATTTGAATTTCGAGTATGAAAGTCGGAGGAAGCATTTTGCGGTGTGAATTCGAATTACTCGAACCGGGAAGGTTTAAAAAAAAAAAAATGAGACCTAAAGAGTACCCACTAACTATATTCACTTTATGTTTGGGTCCCAATTGCATACATACTGTGATGGTGTAGGGCCAAATAAATAAGACCTCCAATGACCATTCCTAAAACCTTATAAAGCTAAAAGATAGGGATACGTGTGCCTCTAGATTGCAAGTGCTCATCTATGTCATCCCACATAGCTAGGTCTTGTCTTCTCAAGTACACCCAAATTTTTTTTTTTTTTTCTCCTGTTGTATATACACATGCACACAGTATCTTCCCATGTTTCCCTCT
Source organism: Jatropha podagrica (assembly GCA_947857235.1). Lineage (NCBI taxonomy): Eukaryota > Viridiplantae > Streptophyta > Magnoliopsida > Malpighiales > Euphorbiaceae > Jatropha > Jatropha podagrica. The sequence goes on from CANUEP010092367.1 coordinate 19,079, forward strand.
CCTTATACACTAACTCTATATACCCTTCACCCTTAATTTTTTTTTTGTCCTTATTTTGAAAAATAAAAATAAACCCTATATTTAAATTAATTTTTAGTAACTTAGATTTCAGCAACCCCTGAATTCCGCCTTAATTTAGGCCATTAAGTGGGTAGATTATGACTTAATTGTATTGTCTAATTATATTATTTTTATCATTAGCTCTAAATTCAAGGTGCTAAAGACAACCGAGAAATTGAATTAACAATTAACGGCTAAAAATTTAAAAAATGTTTCAACTTTCAAGTTCATCCATAATGGCTATTTTTATTGGATTAAAAATAATTAATAAAAGATTAATAGTCAAACACTTGAAAGTAAATCCATATAAGAAGGAGAAGAGAGCCTTTCTACTTTTCCATTGGAAGGCAAAACCTCCCCTAAGCTTAGCTTGTCATTTTCACTAAAGTAATTAATTAAAAATTATAAAAACATAAATTTTGATTATTCCCTACAATTAAAAGCAACAAATCTTGCCAACGGTTCAGTTTTCTATCAGTAGGATTTAAATTAATCTAACATCTGGTGCACATGTATCATGTTTAAATTAAAATAATACGATGGTTACGAATTTTAAATTTTAAATTTTATTTGATTTTAAGTAATTTATTTCTATTTATTCAACCGTTTATTAATCATAAATCAAACATTACTTTTAGAGTGAGAGTGGAAAACAAATTAATATCATAATATGTATATTGTAATAATTTTTTATTATTTTTTTAAAAAAACCTTGATCTTAAGATTAATATTTTATGCTTAAGTGTAAGAAAAACAAAGGAAACGTGGAAGGTGGTCAAGTGGGTTATGTGTCCTGATATGGTCCATTTGGTTAATTCTATTTCCTTCTTAATAGTCTTTTTACGAATTCCAAGCTGTCTTTATACTTTCTTTCCTTCTTACTGTTAATTGCCTGATCAGCTTTAGCACATGGTGACCACTAATTAATTAATCATTTATTTATTTTGTTAATCTTTGACACGTGTAGGGCTAAAGGGAAAGGGTTTTCCTTCTAGGGTTTTCTATCAGTTGTCCCAGATCCAAAGTTGTAGGGCACCTGCCCTAATTCTGTATGTAAATGGTGGTCCATTGAGGAGGAATATGTCATTTCAAAGAGTACACAATTAGGCTATAAAATCAAAAACTTAATCATATCTAATTAACTAATTAAGCTTTTTGGTTGGCTTTGAGAGTGGTTGGAAGCGCCTAAAATTTGCATTATTGCGTACCTAATCAATGGAACCGTACGTCTTGCAAAAGGAAAACAAGTTCTAATATGTTTTATTAATTTGTGCCCTAATAATAATTATTACGGATTAATAAAATGCTCTTTGAGCCCACTCATTTTTGGCAAAAAGCATTTTAGTACACTTTTTTAATCACTTTAATTCATTGAGACCCAAGATTATAATAAAGGAAAATAGAAGGAATTAATCTAACTTATGAAATTCATCACGAAATATATCTTTTTTTTTTTTAAAATTTTTATTATCTTAATTTTTAACCATTTCAAGATTCGTATTTGTTCAAAAATTGTTTAAGATTTGCCAAATGATTTTTTTTTTTTTTTTTCAAGAAAGAGTGTTCTTAATGAGTTGAAAGATTGCACGTCATTGTTCAGTAAGAAATATTAAAGAATAAAAAAGAAAATTCATAAATAGTACTAGCTAGGTGATCTTGTCATTCATTCATCTCCACTTTTCTTCATAACTTTTTTAGTTGGTCGAATTATTCTACCTTGAGATCTCATAAAAATTTAAAAAAATTATAAAATTGCTGTGAATTAAGTGCGGTGTGATTGTTTTGCTGAATTTATGTCTTCTCGACTATAAGAATTTTCATTAAATTTATGAGTTTTTGACTACAGCTTGTTTCATAAAAAAAAAAAAGGGAGATGGATCAGACAATGTAGCCTAATTCTTAGGGCTCAACCTCAATCCAACTCGGCCATTGTAGAAACTTCAGGCCCATTTTGAGTCCGTTATGAAAATTTTAGGATTATGGCCCATTTTGAGCATAATTAAAACCAAATTTAATTCAATTTACTCCAATTATGAAAAATTTGAAGTGTGGTCCAAAAACTCCATTTTCGAACCCAAATCAGGCTCATTTTAACTCAAAATATAAGTCGATTACAAAAATTCCGGACTTGGATGGGTGTCGCTTGTTGATTGGGCAGAAAGAAAGAGTCAGTAATCGCCTTCATGTTGAGAAATCCAGTTCTTCGTCGCCTAACAGCCGGAACCGCGATATTCCAGGCTCTTGACTACGATGACACCTTCGAACTCTCTAATAACCCAATGAGAGTGGCCCTCCGTCTTCCTAGAATGAGACACCTAAACCGAAAACCCTTCACTAACACTAATACGACGCCATTTCTTAAATCTCTTTTACCGGTACTTAAACGTGCCATAATCTAAGAGGTCAAACCCCGTATTTTACACTTACTCGATTCTCAAAAAGACTAATTTTCTTTTCCCGATCATCGGATCCAAAGCTAAATTCATTTTAGGCAGTGGAATCCCCAGTTCTAGTTCGGAATTGGGTAATTCTTGATGGGGAAAGGAGGTGGATGTGTTCCAAGCAAGAAGAAACGACCCTCTGTTGTCGAAGACCCTCAACGGCCAACTCACGAGGCGCCGATCCCTGTCGAGGAAAACAATCTCGAAAACAATGAAACAGCAGTAGTCGATTCAGTCTCGCAATTGAAGCTATTCATTGTGTTTTACTCAATGTACGGTCACGTGGAGGGGTTGGCCAAGAGGATGAAGAAGGGAGTGGATGGAGTAGATGGAGTAGAGGCAATTTTGTATCGGGTGCCGGAGACGCTGACGAATGACGTGCTGGAGAACATGAAGGCGCCGCCGAAGGACCCTGAGATTCCGGAGATAACGGCGGAGGAATTGGCGGCTGCCGATGGAGTTTTGTTTGGGTTTCCGACAAGGTATGGCTCCATGGCGGCGCAAATGAAGTCGTTTTTTGACTCGACTGGACAGTTGTGGCAAGAGCAGAAACTTGCCGGCAAGCCTGCCGGATTCTTCGTCAGTACAGGGACACAAGGTGGCGGCCAAGAAACCACCGCGTAAGTAATTTATTTCTGAGCATTTTATTGCATTGATTAGTATAAATGTTGGTCGTTCTATTTGTCGTTTGGATTAATTTCAGAGTAATTGAATTGGAAAGAAAGCTGATTATTTTATTTGAAATGGATAAGCCTAGTTAAATTACTGATTATAACAGAGGTACTAAGTTCTAATCAATATGAAGTATCAAGAAACCTTCTATAACATTCAAAGTTTTTTTCTCTTTAGCGATGTTGTTTTTAAATTCGCAGTATAAGTTTTTGGGAGTTTGCATAAGATGATAAGAAACTGAAGTGACTAGTGTTCATGAATCATGAACGAAGAAGTTGATTCCGTTTCATGGTCAAAGAGTAACATAGACTAATTGGTTTATAATTTGTTGGTTTGGATGAAAATCTTAAAGGCTAATCCTTTCTGTTAATTGAAGTTATTCGGATGGATCGGATGCCTTTTTTTTTTATATTCTACATTTTAGATGGATAATAAGTAAAGTGAAGGTGATGTAAGCATACAGCATTTTGTTGGCATTGTGGTGGCTGATTGATGTAGATGTTAAACTTTGATCACATTTACAATTTTTTGAGAATTCTAAATGTTGTTCAGTGGCAATTTAAGTTTGAAATGCACCAGTGTTAAAGGCGTTTCATAGTATTAGTTTTTCTTGTAATTTCAACCTTTAGTACGATGGGGATTGTTGAAGCTGAATCATCTCCAACTGTGAAATTAATGCAGCCTATACAACAACCTGAAAAAAAATGGGAGAGAAAAAAAAAAGCCCAATTTTTTTGCAGAAGTGAATAGGGAGCAAATCTTAAACCAATTGCACTCGAAAATATATGACATATCTCAACAAACACCATATTCATGTAGGAGGAAAAAATAAAAAAAACCCTGTTGTTGTGGCCTTATAGATAGGCAATTACTTGAATAGGTTAGCATCTTAATTGCATGACTCACTTTTAGTGTCTCAATTGTATGACTCCCTCATTTTGATATCACCAATGGGAGAAAGCCGACCAGATTGAAAATCTTGTAAAGAAAAAGATACATCTAATTGTTTTGTTTTCTTTTAATGTAATTTTTCTAATTTATTTTCAGATGTCTGACAATAGCAGATTAAGGTTTGGGATTAATGTATTTTAGCCTTTCGGGTTTGATAGGCATTTTTTTACCTTATTAAGGATACAACAACTGAGCCTTAATGGATATATGAATTTTTTGTTTCTATTCTGTTTTATTCACTTGTCTGATGGAAAATTTCGTAAAGAGGGATGGATATATCTAAATACTTCCAATAAACAACAAATTTCTCTTGTTTGTGTATGTAAAGTGGATGCTTATGGAACCTGCATTGGTTTGTCTCGGTAATTGACTGAGTTTGGGGTATTGGAAGCTGAAAATATCTATTTAAATCACAAGGAAGGATACTTGGGACTGTTATCATAATTTTTTAAAATGAAAATGTAAATTATAATGCTTGCTTGAAAACTCGTAAATTTTTAGTAATTTTCTCAAATTCCTCCATTCCTTTTGTTTTGTTTTGGCCAGATGGACAGCAATCACCCAGTTGGCCCACCATGGAATGTTATTTGTTCCTGTTGGGTATACCTTTGGAGCTGGTATGTTCAAGATGGATTCAATTCGAGGAGGCACTCCATATGGTGCAGGTGTTTATGCTGGTAATGGCACAAGAGAGCCAAGTGAATTAGAGCTGGCACTTGCAGAACATCAGGGCAAATATATGGCTGCAGTAGTGAAAAGGCTTGCCCAGGCTTCTTGATATTGTTACCAATTCTTGGAACACTTTGTGGTCTCTTATTTTGGCTCTTCTGTTTGAATGCATTTGTTTGTAATCTTTCTTCTTTCAGATATGGTAATTATTACCATTTATACTGCAGCTTCACTTTTGTTTATAGCTGGTTCCCAATTTCAATTTGTACATGATTTGAAATTCTTTGATAAAATAATATTATGATTCTATACTATTTTTCTTCTACAATTTTATTGTGTTTCAATTTTAATGTTTACTTTTTTTCAAAGCTAATTTTGATTATATATATATTTTTTTACATAGAACCTTTGTTATTCAGTCGTTATTTTTGTAAACATATATATAGAATGATGAAAATAAATATTCTGACATCACCTTGTTAGATTCAATTTTATTTTGTAAGTTTCTACAATTTCACTTTATTTTGACATTTTCAATAATTTTACTTCAGTTTCAACCTTCTATTTTTAATTGCTATTAAAATGAAATTGCAAATAAAAAAAATATTTTATTAAAATTTAAAATAATTAATAAATAAAATTTTAAATGTTTCAAATAGCAAATAATGAAATGTGAAACTTGAAACACGTGTAATTAAAATAATTAATAAGCTATATAATAATTTATTTTTGTTAAATGAATATTAATTCAAACCAATACTACAATTAGGAACTATCCTCAAAATATAGATGACATTCGAGTACAATTAATTTTGAATCAAAATAGACAGACATTTGATTAAGAGAAAGAACGTGGTTCGTATCGCAAAATCAAAATTGAAGGAAACTTGAGTTCACGCTTTTCAACGCATATAAAACCACAGTTCATCATTTATATTTCTACAACAGAGTTGTAGGTTTGGTTACTCATCAATATTTATATAAAATTCACAAATATCTACTCTCCCCCAGTATCTTCTACAAAGGAGATCTATAGAGATCACAAAGCAAAAGCCATGGCTGACACACTCGCTTCTTTAAGGTCTCTGATGGCTTCTCACTCTCCGCCTCTCGATGCCTTAGTTGTTCCCTCTGAGGATTATCACCAGGTTCTCTTTTTCTTCGCTTATTTTGATTATGATTATCGAGTACCGCGATAATCCATATTTAATCTTTTTTTTTTTTTTTTTTTTTTTGTGGCAGAGTGAGTACGTTTCTGCACGGGATAAGAGGCGGGAATTTGTTTCTGGATTCACTGGAAGCGCAGGTAGTTTCAGTATTCTAGCTTTCTTTCTTTCTCTTAATGGAATTATCTTCATTGGCATCTTTCCTGCTGTGTTTTGGTGGTAGAATTGGTACATATTGGTCAGTTACCTGAATTCAAATCCAGGCTTGAAGGACATTTGAATTTGACTCGATTTTAATTTAGTGAAGCTCAAAGTTTGAGTGGGGCTTTGAACCAAGTTTGAGTAGTATAATGTTGGACTTGAGTGACATCCAGTTCTACACAAGTCGTATTGAGTAAGAGTTTTTAAGTATGTTTATATTTTCCAGTATTTTATTCTGTACTCAACTGGATTTTTTCGGGCCTAATATTTTCTAATTGTGTCAATTTCAAGCTGCCAAGGCATGTAGGTTGGGATGGTAATTTGATTTGAATCTAAGTTATACAGGTTGCCTTTGTCTAATCATCACTTTATGTCTTGGCATGTTGCTCAGAGTGTTTGCTGTTTAGTCCACAGTATATGAATATGAAAATCATCAGTTTAATTATTCAAAAATTTGAAGTGTTACCATGTTAGCTAGATGCAGCGTGTGTTGTTTTTGAGCATTTTACTTGAATATCATTCAGGTTTGGCACTTATTACAATGAATGATGCTCGACTCTGGACCGATGGACGCTATTTCTTGCAGGCAACGCAACAACTTAGCAATCAGTGGACTCTCATGCGTATTGGAGAAGACCCTCCTGTGGATTCATGGATGGCTGACGTGAGTACCATGTGAAGCAATATTTCTATGTTATAAAATGCTGCAATTAATTGAATAAATTTATGAGTAATAAGTTTGTTGCTACTTCTGGAGTTCATACAAATATGTCCTTAATTTTTTTGAATTGGTTTATGCACTCTGTTTTGGGGATTCATGAATGTACTCTGAGGTCAGAGTGGTGAGACCAATTTTCATTTAGGGCCTAAAATTCCAATTTATTAAGAATCTTTACCTATGGCTCTTGGTTTCATATGGTCTTTCTGTTCATGCAGTTGACTTTCTTTCCATTATTTTTGAGCTTGATCAATTCTTAGCTGTACTTCTGAGTCCCTATCTCAGGTTCACATAATTTTTTGAGTTGGTCTTAAGTAATGCCTTCGTAGCTAGATTGGTGATAGTATTACTATTTCTTTTCTTATTAGTTTAGTTTTACTTGCATGATTATTTGGTTTATTTTTTATGGCATTTTGGTACAAGTCTGGTATTAAGAAGACCTTGAAATTTGATTTTGTTAGAATCTAGCTGCACATGCCACAGTTGGTATTGATCCATGGTGTATATCAGTAGACACTGCACAAAGATGGGAGGGTGCTTTTGCTAATAAACAGCAAAAGCTGATTCAAACTACAACGAATTTGGTAGATGAAGTCTGGAAAAATCGACCCCCACAAGAATCAAATCCCATCATTGTCCATCCACTGGAATTTACAGGTCGTTCAGTTGCAGACAAGTTGAAGGATCTGAGAGAAAAATTCAAACATGAGAAGGCTCGTGGCATGATCATTACAACACTGGATGAGGTAAATTTATGCCATTCCTGGCTGTTGTTTGCATTTGTTTTCTTGCCTTTGGATTTTTCCTTAGTCATAGTGATATTGTTTACCAATATTCCATTACATTCTTATGTTCAGGTTGCTTGGTTGTATAATATTCGTGGAAATGATGTATCCTACTGTCCAGTTGTTCATGCATTTGCTATAGTAACATCCAACTCAGCCTTCCTTTATGTGGACAAGAGAAAAGTCTCTAGCGAGGTAAATTTGTAATATATTTCAATTCTAGCTATCTTCTCACTCTACCTTCATCAAAATCAGATACACTTATTTTATTTTTCCAATATTTGTTTTCATGTTCCTATTTTTTTTTTTCATTACGCTCTTTTTTTTATATGCTTTAATGCATGTTCCTTTAGTTTACTGTACCGGTCATCTGGCCTTCGTCAGTCTAAACTAACAGTATGGATAGTTAGGTATATTAATTCGTGTCTTTTGCAGGCAAACTCTTATTTGGTGGAGAATGGAATTGAGGTTCGGGAGTACACTGCAGTGAGTTCAGATGTACTCTTGCTTGCATCTAATCAGCTCGACTCAATATCATCTGCATCTAAAGGAACTGTTGCTGAAGTCACAAAAGATATAAAAGTGGATTCCAGTGCTACTGATGTCATTGAAAATGGTACATCTAAATCAGAAGCAAATACATTCGACCTTATATGGGTCGACCCTGGTTCATGCTGCTATGCATTATATTCAAAGTTGAATTTTGAGAAAGTGCTCCTGAAGCAGTCACCTTTGGCTCTTGCAAAAGCTTTAAAGGTAGCACATGCAAAGTATATCTTTATTCTAACGAAGTTATCTAGCCATAAATTAAGATAATGTGATCTTGTAGTTTATTCCATTAGAAGACCCTGATCAGAAATGGTTATTAAGTAGTAGACTGAAATGTCAATGGATGTTATTTAAAATCCCTGGCCACGGGCAAATTCGTAGTTATTAGAACTCCTTTCTTAATGATGATAAGTTCTAATACATATCAATTTTGATGTCTAATGGAGAATATTGTACTATTTTTATTATTAGAACTTATCATCAATTGTTGAGTCATGCAATAATTGGAAAATGATGTAATTGTTTTATTTTATGTATTCATAGTAACCTACCTCAGAACTAGTTTCCATCCATTAATTGATTGTTTGTTATTTTAGAACCCGGTTGAGTTGGATGGATTAAGAAAGGCTCACATTCGTGATGGTGCTGCTGTTGTGCAATATCTTGTCTGGTTGGATAAGCAGGTATACTCTGATCCAGGTTCTCTAAAGTTTGCATGTTCTCGTTACAATTACTGCTGCTGTATAATTTTGCTACTTTAGGTCTTACCATTTTATTACACTACTTACTGATGCAACTACATTTTCAAAGATTATGTGAACACTTGTTTTACTTGTGCAGATGCAGGATATTTATGGAGCTTCTGGTTACTTCTTGGAAGGTAGAAGTGCAAACAAGAAAAAGGATTCGTAAGTGTTTATTTTCGTATTGGAACCTTATGGCCATCGTTTAAATTTCCAACTGCTATCTGTAGTGTCATAGTGGGAAATGTTGCACCAGAAATCTAATATGACCAGATTGTACAAAGTAGGTTATATTGGATGTGTTTGGCATATAATAAGCAGCAATACTCAAAATATATAACATTGGCTCAGATGTCCATAAGCACTAGGACAAAAATTACATGAGGGAATTCTATCTCATGTTATTAAATATCTGCTTGAGTAATATGCAATGGAAACATAATCAGAAGTTGCATTACTAGCAGTTACTTCTCTACCACCTTGTATCATATATTGTTTAGCATTTCCATTGGCAAGTTGAAATGGAAACTGTGATCAACAGCCTTTTCCTTTGGCCACTGCACTGGTTGGAAATGGTATAGACCAGTTGTTTCTCTTTGGCTGTGTTTAGTTTATCCACTGTGCTTGATAGGATCAACTTCTATGTTGAGAAGAACGCAAACAAATTTACTGACAGTTGATCCCTAAAGATTACATTTGCTATTATGGTATCCTTTTATAAAATTTGTTCCATAATTAATCACGGAAACCAGTTCACCAATAATCTGAGCATCAAATAATTACCGTCCCGTCAATATGTTGACTGCCATTTTGGTCAGAAAATAAGCTAAATGGTTGCACATTTGGTGTAAAGGACTCTGGGATTACTTCATTGTTCTTTTGTTCGTCCAATTTTAATTTAAAGTGGATTTCTCTCTCTCCCCTCTTCTATGTGTGTGTTTTTCTAACCCTTCTACATTGCTGAACAGTGAAAACAAGCAAACTGATTGAAGCTTGACACAAGTCATCCTTTTTTTTTTTTAATGTTACTGAAATTTTCTCACAGCGAAACTGGAAAACTGACAGAGGTAACTGTAAGCGATAAGCTGGAAAGTTTTCGAGCATCTAAAGAGGTAATTTGAATAGAATATAACTAGACAAAAATCTTTTTGTTCGTAAACGAGATAAATTAAATGTCATTTTCGAACATTTTTGTGTCATCTGTTGCTGTAGAAATTCTTTTGCTGCTTGTTACTGTAATAATGTGCTGTTGATGATAAAAATTTTGGTTTCTAGTTGTTAGAATCTGATGTTTTCCATTCTTATGAATGCAATCTTTATTTCATTTGACACATTTGGCAATTATTGCTTTTAGAAAAGAGAAAGTACTTTGGTAACTGCTAAATGGTGTTTTCTGACTGTTTGATGGGACATTTTTTATCACGAGGAAGGAGATATATCAACCCAGATTTTATTGAGTCTTCTTTTGTCTGATCCTTTACTACTGAAGATTTGAAAATTTACTGTCATTGATGATGTTGGACAGGTTAAAGAACTATCCTACTAATGCTTTTATGGTGGGAAAGGCTTAGGCATTTGATGAATTTTGAGGTAAGATTAAATGCAGAAGAAAGAGTGTTGGGTTAGGAAAATGAATTAGAGTTGACTAAAGTGAGGAAAACAAAGAAATTTGAGGCTGTTTCGAATTGTAAACTCTGTCCTATGCTCTTAGCAACAGAAGAAAGGATAACTCTGTTATTGCAGAAGGAAAGGAGAAGAAGAGAGGAGAGAAAAGAGGAAAGGAAAACTATGCATGCTAACCTTGAAGAATCAATCAAAATATATTACATGGGCAACCTTCTGAATAAGACAATCCCTATCGAAAACAAAAGTTTCTAAGAACTATATATTTTCTAAATTCTAGTTAGGAAAATCGCAACAGGAAGCTAGTTTCCTAAGAAAAAGCCAAATTATGAAAATGTAATGGTTGAATGATTTATAACTCATTTAATTGTTTTTCTTGGACTGCATGAATTGGCATGATCAAACATTCTGCATCTTGTTGGGTGCTAGAAACTTCATTTAAATCAATTATGATGGCTTTATCAGTTTCTATTTGGGTGTGCTTTCAGAGATTTTGTCCAGTCTTTTCTTTTTCTTTTATCTGGTGGGTAGAAGGATCCAGAAAACTCTCTATAGTTATTTTGGAAGTGGCTCTCTATGCTGTAGATATTGAGTGGGCATTGAGATGCATCTAGGTGGTATTGCCATTTTGATGATATATCACTTTGTTTCTTATCATTTGGCATGATTGTTATACATCAGTTGCTAGGACAGAAGATGAAAAGGAAAAGATTGTTTTACAGTCTCTGAAATTTGATGATTTAGTGCAGCATTTTGTCTCTATTTATGTGCATGATTTGGTTAACATGATTCTATTTCTTATTTGTCTTAATCACAGCTTTTTAGAGGCTTAAGTTTCCCAACAATTTCATCCGTGGGTCCAAATGCTGCAATCATCCATTATGCTCCACAGGCCGCAATATGTGCTGAGCTCGATCCAAATAGCATCTATCTGTTTGATTCTGGAGCTCAGGTTTGTCATACGTATAGTTTTGCTATTGCTATTTGCTCAATGATGATTTATATACATATCTTTTTCATTAATACTTTTGATGGTGTGAATGTAGTATCTGGATGGAACAACTGATATAACTCGCACGGTCCATTTCGGAAAGCCATCAGCTCATGAAAAAGCATGCTATACTGCGGTACGTGCCTTCAGTTGCTTCCTAGAGAGATGTTACTTGCTTGGGAATTCAGCTCTTCATAATTCTGATATCACTAACAATAAGCTGTTTCTCATCTCCTACTTTTAATCTGAGTTGAATTTTGACTTTTTGCATTTTTTTTTTTTGGTTATTGTTTTATTCATGCCTTATTTTCATTAATTGTGCATGGAGGGAAGTAACTACTGCTTTGATTTTATTATGATTGTTATTATTTGAATGTTAATATAAGAATTGGCATCATGCAGGTTCTCAAGGGTCACATCGCCCTTGGTAATGCTCGATTTCCTAATGGGACTAATGGTATTGCAACTTTTACTGCTTTTTTCCTTGATGCTTGGACATGTAAAAATATTAGCTGTTCTAGTTTCTAGATAGGTTCTGCTTATTTTGAATTTACCCTTTCATTGACCAATTTTCACAGGTCATGCCCTTGACATTCTTGCAAGAATCCCTTTATGGAAGGATGGTCTTGATTATCGGCATGGTACTGGTCATGGAATTGGGTCTTACCTGAATGTTCACGAAGGTTGGTGAACTGCAACTGTATGCCTTTTGCTGATATTTTATTATGATTGTAAATAAGCTCATCAGTGGATTTATCTGGAGCAGGGCCCCATTTGATTAGTTTCAGGCCACAGGCTCGTAATGTGCCTCTGCAGGCTTCCATGACTGTAACAGATGGTTAGTATCATGCTCTTTCTTGAATCTTGTTATGGTTCTTGAAGAGAAGTTTCAGTTGGACAAAATGAAAATTGTCATATGCTAGGTTTGACTAATTTAATTTTACTTCTATATTTCTATGTATGATAAGGTGACTGCCTGGGGTTTTGGTCCCTATTAATCTAGGCAGATGAACCTTCATGTCCATGAAGCTCGCACCCAAAGTTATAACTGAGCTTTTGACTTGTAACAGTTACAGTAGTGATGCTTTAGTTTCTCAATTATTTTATCATGCATAATGGTTCTGGGTTCTCAAATCTGCACTTTGCCACGGCATATCCAGTCAGAGAGTTTAAAACTAGCCAATAACCTCACCTCATACCCGCGGAAAATATGACCTTCATTTATAGTTCAGCTGTGCATTTTGTTATTCTCTTTTCAAGAACAAAATGTTTATTTATGCAATTGACAATGATTTCCTCCTGTTGGAATTTCATCTCTCAGAACCTGGATACTATGAGGATGGGAACTTTGGTATAAGATTGGAGAATGTGCTTATAGTTAATGATGGCAATACAAAATTCAATTTTGGTGACAAGGGCTACCTATCATTTGAGCACATAACTTGGGTAAGCTATGTGAATTTATCTGATATCTTCCCAATTTATGTATTATGAGTTTAATCATGCTTCAATTCTGTTTATGCTTTTGATGATGTCCATTGTTTGGACTCTCAAAGGAAGACTTTGGATTTGAAATCCAACAAGAAAGTGATTTAGTTCAGTAATATTAGCTAGTTGCAACAGAGGGTGTTGATGTAATTTTGAAGTGTATATTCTTCATATTTTTTGCTTATTATGGTATTCAGATGTGGATATGTCTATTTAAGAGTAATTGCAAAACAGATTTGCTGCAGCTGATCCTTAATATTAACATTGGTGATATTTTGATGTCTAGGCACCATATCAAAGTAAGCTAATCGATGTGAGCCTGTTAATGCCGGATGAGATAGATTGGCTGAACACCTACCATTCGAGATGTAGAGATATTCTGGCTCCATATTTGGATGAAGCTGAGAAGGCATGGTTGAAGAAAGCCACTGAACCTATCTGCGTCTGATAAGCAGAGGATTCATTACTGCTCTGCCTCCTCTTCTCTCTGTAAAAAGAAAAATAAAGAGAAAAGAGACTTCAGTTCATTACTTGCATGTCGAGCGCCATCTGGATATTGCTATTTTAGTTTTCACTAGTGATTATTTATTGTAATCATGATATTACTACATATGCCTGTGTTCTGCAAGTTATTTAATGCATTTATGTTATAATTTCTAGATTTGGCAGTTTTCCTAAATGGGGCGGAACTAAAAAAAAATACTGATAAAAATCTACTCAAGTGGTGGTCTTTTAGAAGTATTTATCAAAAGGGTATGTATTTGACTTTTCAAAGGCGTTTGTACAGTGAGAAAATAAATTTGTGTACTGAAGTTACTTTCAAAAATATTGGACTCTATTATTCTCATTAGAATATGCGGAGAAGAAGATCTTCAGTTGACCAAGAATTTTGGAGGGAGCAGTCAAGCCGTTGTCTGGTATATTTAGAAAAACAGAATGTCAAGTCGTTGTTACAAGTTACTTTTCAAAATATTGGTTAATATTTATAGTGAAACAAAAATAGGCTCATTTTAGAAAAATCTGCCCCACTCAACCCTATATATTATACCTTTCGGAATTGGGAGATTTCGTTTGTTGGTTATTTATTTTCTAAATGTATGAATGCCATTATGATTTTTCCACTCGCCAGCTCCCTTCGAGAGGTCTGCAAGGAAAATTTACAAGACAACAACAAAAAAAAAAAAAAAAAAAAAAAAAGAAAAGTCATGTGAGAACATTTTTCCTTCACATATTTTTTATATTTATGGACGAATATATAAAGGAAAAATATGCAATTATTATATCTATTTCTGCTATAAGAAAATTTGTATTAGCAAGAAACAATACAATAGAAACAGCAACACAAACACGCATTTTTTTATTTCATCAATTGACTTTTCGAAAAACACAGTAAACGAGTCTATAATATGACAATGTTTCATAGTGAAACGACGACGTTTTACCGTAATATGACAATGTTTTTATTCTGCCATGTGATTAGAACCCGTGAACCTTGATTTCTTTAGCCACTAAAGAGAGTGAATTATAAGAGGAACCACCTTTGCTTAAAGCCTCCTCTGCACTATTTTTAAGCATTTTAACTCTATTTCTCATTTCTTTATCCTCCATTATCTTTCTAACCATCATCTCTATCTCTTCTCTTCCAATTATACCCTTCGTCGGACTTGTTTTTGGTCGCACAGCCACCCTAAGCTCCTCCGCCAATAAAGCTGCAGTCAGCTTTTGCTCTGCGTACAATGGCCAGGCGACCATTGGGACACCATTAGTAATACTTTCAAGACTTGAATTCCAACCACAATGGGTCAAAAACCCGCCCACTGCCATGTGGGCCAATATCTCCCTCTGGGGTGCCCAGATTGGTACAACTAGCCCTACCTTGTTATGGGTCCTACTCAAAAATCCATCTGGGAAATAACTTTTAATCGCGTCAGATTCTTGTCCTACGGTGAAATATGATGCGGATGCATCGGCATCCACTGGTGGCCTCACCACCCAAATAAACCTTTGCTGACTCAGCTCCAATCCCCATGCCAGCTCCATCATTTGCTCTCCAGAGAGTGTCCCACCGCTACCAAATGACACGTAAATCACTGACTCACTAGGTTGCGACTCGAGCCATTTTAATATCTCTGGATTTCCGTGAACTAAAAACTCAACCGGTCTAACCACTGGACCAACTGGATAAACTGGAACCCGAGTCACCTTCCCTAACTTGTTGTCATCTCTTAAAGCTTCAAGCGTTGATGGATCCAAATCCTCCCATGTGTTAATCAAAATCCCATCAGACATCGGTATTTCAATTCCAACACGTGAAAATTCACCATAAACCCGGTCGAAATTCATACTTGGGTACGCTTCAATCGTATCCTCGAACCTAACCGGCCGGCAACCTGGAATTTCTAACGGTTGTTTCCTGTTCACGTGTTCTTGTACCAAATTATGAACTTTTGGTGAATATATAGCAATTGCAAGAAACCATTCATTTGAAGTTACAAAAACATACTTTAACATATTAAATTCATCTGCTATAGGAAAGGCTTCGGTACCGAATAAGTCGACAACTAAAACCGTCGGCCGTGATTTCATAACCGATATGGATGAACGGAGAAATGGTAAGGACTGACGCATAAGGACAACAATCTTTGTTACTATATTATCATTTGGGTCAACTAGAGTAGGGATATCTACTAAAGGAAGTGCAACAATGGTGAGATTAGGGTTTGGTGATTTGAGAAGAGATTCTGTGGTGGAAGAATCAGTTGTGACGATAAAAATGGTGACATGGAAGTTATGGTGGGTGATAAGGCGCTTTCCAAGCTCAATGACAGGGATGAGATGGCCCATGCCAGGGCTGGCTAGCATAACTGCATGAGGCTTTGTGTTTTGCATGGCCAAAGATGAAAAAGAAGAAGAAGAAGACTCTTGAAGCGGTTATCCTTTTGGTTCTTAAATTTTGATGTGTTGTGGTTTCTCTGTTGCTAAGGTATTTATAAGCACACGGATTATCTACCTGCTTGGGTAAAGAATTTGGAATTGTTTGAAATTTGATATATAGAAGCCTTCAAATTTGGCAACAGATGTTCTCCCCTCGCAAAGGCCATGTAGAAACCAGCGTTGTCATTATTATCTTTAATACAAATTTACTTTTCTGGAAGCATTTAGCGTTTAAATTGATGAGAAGGAACTACTTGACGATTCCATTCAATCCGAAATCGGTTAAAAACTTTCTTAAACAGAGTCTATGAACTTACCCATGTTTTAAATTATATATATAATTTGTTTAAATTCCCATTTCAAATGAGTTTTCTTTAGTGATATACAAAGTCATTTATAATAAGTAGTAATATACATATATTACATTATATACAGGCTACTTCATTTTCTGAAACTTAGATTTCTTTACAAAATGTTATTTCCACTTAAGGATGGAGTTACATACGGGTTTGGGGAACTACACTCCCCCCCAAATTCTCAAAATTAACTCATAAACTTGGAAATTCTTTTTAAATAGATGAGTGTGTGAAAGATTGAAAGCACTTAACAGCAAATAGTAATCAACTATGCAATTATTATTTCTATTTCTGATATAAAAAAAATAAAAAACGAAACGTACACTTGCAAAACAGTACATTTTTTTTACATAAATATATTCAATTTGAGACTTCAAGATATTAACGGGAAGATCAACAAAGTATAAACTGTACCAAGTGAATTTTTCATATCCAGTCAAAGATAAACTTTCCATAATGAAATTAGAGAACATGCACACGAAAAAGAAATCTCCAGGAAATAGTACCTCCTGAATCAATAAAATGAAGAGCAAATTCATTTATATATAGTATTATACGTACAGTATTTTATTAATGTTTTCAATTATCAAACGCTTAATATTTTTCCTTAACATACAAACCCATTGAAATAGTATATGCCTTATTTTCTCTGCCAACAATTGTCACTTCCTTCACGCTTCTTTCTCCAATACCCACAAAACACTTGCTGAAAAAACACCTGCAGAACAGAACTCCTACGCTTGTAAAAATATAAGTAACCCATTTTAACATGACATACAGGCATTGAATAACAACCTTTCATAATATTCTACAACAGGAGAACGTTCTGTCGTGAAATGTCGTGTGGTAATTAGGCACCTTGAACGTTGAATTTAGGGTGGGGGGACTATACTCACACTCTTTGGCTACTAAAGAAATTGAGTAATAGGAGGAACCGCCTTTGCTTGAACTTGAAGCCTTTTCTGCACTAGTTTTAAGTATTTTAACTCTATTTCTCATTTCTTTGTCCTCTCTCCTCTGTGATCTTTCTAACCATCATCTCTATCTCTTCTCTTCCAATTATACCCTGTGTTGGATTTGTTTTTGGTCGCACGACCACTGGAACCTCCTCCGACAACAAAGCTACATTCAGTTTTTGCTCTGCTTATAATGGCCACGCGATCGTTGGCACTCCATTTAGTAATACTTCAAAGACTTGAATTCCAACGGGAATGGGTCAAAAAAACACACTCACTGCCCATGGGCGAATATCTCCCTCTGTGGGGGCCACATGGTACAACTGGCCCTAGCTTATTGTGGGTCCCAATACAAATGCAAACAGATTAAAAAAAAATTTTTATTAAAATTTTCTAACTAGGAAAAGCTCAAGCACAGAATGACCATCTCATGAGAAAACATTTATATTATTTATTACATAATAAACCATCTCATACCTACCGGCATTTAAAAACCGATTTTTCAGATCGGTTAGTTTGAATCATGCTTTGATGAATATAGTCTGTCGTTCCCATCTTTTCTTGCACTCCACAGCAAATGAAAATAATGCATTATAAGACGAACCACCTTCGTTTAAAGCTCTTTCTGCATTCTCTTTGACTTCTCTAACTCTTTTTCTTATTTTATCTCCTTCTTCATCAGCCATAATTTTTCTGATCATCATTTCAATTTCTTCCCTTTTTACCACTCCATTAGACGGTAAAATCTTCGGTTTAACGCCTAGGCCAAGCTCCTCTGCTAACAGCGTCGCATTTAATCTTTGCTCGGCGTATAATGGCCATCCGATGATTGGCACTCCATTGGTCAGACTTTCCAATATAGAATTCCATCCACAGTGCGATAAAAACACTCCAATTGATGGATGGCCTATGATCTGAACTTGTGGGCTCCACCCTGGAATCACGCGGCCAATATTCTTAGTCCTTGTTAAGAATCCATCTGGTAAATAGCTAGATATATCGTCGTCTCCAACGTTTCCTGTGGTAAAAAATGAACTGTCTCCAGTTTTTATAGTGGGTCTGCGAACTACCCAAATAAATCTCTGGCCACTCAACTCAAGACCATAAGCAATTTCCTTCATTTGTTCAAACGAGAGTGTTCCGCCACTTCCAAATGAAACATAAACCACTGACTCCTTGGGTTGGTTATCGAGCCAATTTAGCAACTCACACTTTGAACCGACCTGAACCTTTCCGACCGCTCTTCTCACCGGACCGATTGGAAAAACCGGAATGTTAATAGTCTTGTCCGACAAGTTCTCGTCTCTAAGAGCTGCAAGTGTTGTAGGTTCTAAAGCTTCCCATGTGTTCACAAATATACCATCAGCTTTAGGGATTTCATTTCCCATACGAACATACTCAAAATACTGTTGATTGCCCCTATCTAGCATCGGATCGATAACATCTTCCGGTCGAACTGGCCTGCAACCTGGAATTTTGAGATTCTCTTTTTGATCAACAAACTCTCCTTCTACCACCTTATCAAGAAAAGGTAAATATATTGTAAGAGCTAAAAACCAAGCATTGGAAGGGCAATAAACATATTTTGGAATCCGAAGTTCTTTAGCAATCTCTAAAGACTCGGTTCCAAACAGGTCAAGGATTATGGCGGCGGGACGAAAATTCAGAGCAGATAAAGCTGAACGGAAAGCTGGGCGGATTTCACGCATCATAACAGAAATTTGGGTAACGATGGTGGCTTCTGGTTGGATGAGACAGGAAATGTCAACCGGAGAGAGTTGGATGATTTCACAGATCTTTGCGGTCATGGCTGATCGAAGGAGTTGAGTTTCAGCTTGTGATGTGTTCGATGATACAGTAAAAATGGTTACTTCAAAGTTGCAGAGAGTAACAAGGCGTTTTCCTAATTCAAGAACTGGAATTAGGTGGCCTAAGCCAGGGCTTGAGAGAAATACTAAATGGGGTTTTGAGTTTGCTCTTTCCATGGCCGAACAAGAGAGTTGCAGTTAGTTATCTGTGTGTAATTCGTTTTCTTGAAAGAAAGTTTGTTGTGATATATATATATATATATATATATATACACATGCTGGGGATTCACTTCCCTGGACCGGTTTAATGATCCTATTCATGTACCGGATCAATGAATTATCAAGATAACATTATTTTATTATTAGAAGGTGAACTTGATTGTCCATTAGTGTTGATAATAACTTTTTTATTATATTTCTTTTGTGAAATGCATAAATATATTGCATACTTTATAAAAAAAAAAAAGTATCATATGTAATTTTCTTTTCATTAATTGATATTTCAATTTGTAAAATTTTTCTATTAAATATTTCAATTTTTAAAATTTAATTGATTAATAAATAATTATTGCATAATTGAAAAGTATTAAAATTATTGAAAAAAAAATACATAACCCTACACATCAAATCCATATCTATAAATATATAAAAAAACAGATTCTTTAAATCTAACATATCATTTTCTTATTATTTCAAAATGCTGACGTAAAAAAAAATAAACTTAAATTATACATATATCTTTATAAATTAGACTTTTACTATGCAATAGCATAGTAATAATTGTTAAGGGAATAGATTTCCATTGGACTTGGAAAAACTTTCATCTCACAGGTAATGTATAACTATGCAATAGCATTATTAAAACTACAGCAAAACACTGATGCAAAAATTATAGACTACAGCAACAAAGGGGCTTAAAAAAACCTCCTCAATGCTGTGTAATCGTTTGCTTCCGGTCACCAAGTTAGCAATTTTGTTGCTTTCAATGATTTTTGTATTTTGTTATAATGGTTGTGGTTCTGCCTAATTTCCTTTGCTGCAATTATCCATTTATGTCACAAGGAAAGACTATTGCATAATTGGTATTAGCTGATAGGTCCCTTTATGCAAGTTAGTGGGCACATACTTGTTTCAATTAATGAATAAAAATTAAAAAATATAAAATAAAAATAAATTAAATGCGACGCTACTAAATAGTTTAAAATTTTAAAATTATTATTCTAAAAATTATACTAACTCAATATTTTATATATAACAGTCAAATATTAAAGACTACAGTTATTAGTGTGGCAAAGTGTCCAATTATCAAAATTTATAAGTTTAAATATACACAATTCAATCATTTTAAAAGTGTCAAAATTACAGATGTAAATATACTTATTATTATGTATAGAATGTCCATTCCGTTTGTAAACAGTTGTCAAGCTCATTCCCTTTTAATTTTTTTCTATCTGCATACACCGACCAATGAAAAACATATTTATACATATGGGGGAAAGATACTGGACAAATACATAAATTCACCCTAAAACGTCCAAAATTTACAACTTTAACTCTGTCCTACTAAAAGAACTTTATGTAGCTTCCCTTTTTTCTTTTACCAATATAGAATGATAAATCATATCAAGATATTGAAAACAAGAGATGATGTCGAAGTTAAAAAGGAAATTAATTCAAGAACCACGACATCATGTGCACATAGAAAGTACTCCCGTCAAATAATCAGCCTTATCACATTGTTCCTAACAATATTCAAAGAAGATATAGAAATCAATAAGAGCTGGACTTGGAAGCTACAAAATCGGTTGGTACATTATACTATCAAAGGTGACATGCCTCATGAGACACATCACGTGGAGAAGGGGTCCCATCTTCTAAGACGCTCCTTTGACCCACAAAACGCCACAAAAAAAATGCAGAAAGTCAGTTTGGTACGCATCATCCATTCGCAAGAAACAAAAGTTTTCACATACCAAGAAATGGACCTACAACTTCTTCCAAACTAAATTACAACCAAAATTATCCAAGTTCTTTCACTAGCTGCAGGCCCTGTACTTCTGGGCAAAACACATCTAAGAGCTCTTCTGCTAAAACGAATTCTCTATCTTTTCCACATATTTCCTTCCATCTAATTGCACAATATACTTTTTAAGATCATAACATTAGAAACATACTTTTCCAAAATTCTAGAATTAAAATTTTTTAAACTTTGTCAAACAGTCTTAGGATTTGTTATCAACACAAGCCTTCCTCCTACAAGCCAATTAGGATGATGAACTTCCTACTGCAGGACATTAAAATTGTGTTTCCTTTAGCCATAGTTCGCTCAGTTCAGTTCAGAGTGTTAGCCCCACTTATAAGCCAAAGCAGAAAAAAATAAAATAGCATAAGTATAATAGACTGAACATTAGCTCATAAGTTTTAAAACAGCAGCATCCAATACCCAAATGCATTGCCTACAAGACTGCAATCTATTGAAAAGTAAAAATGATCAGCTTCAAATAGTTTAAGTCCGTGTTTCTTCAAGCCTACAGATTATATAAACTCGAAACCCAGATCAAGTTTAGTACACAATCTTTGCTCTTGATTTGACCCAAGTAAAGGTCATCCTAATGACAATTTAAACAGGATACTGTAACCATCAATTTAGAATTCAAAGAAATACTCTAAACATAAACAGATTAAGAAAGAATACAACCTTCTAAATCACTTGCACCAGTCTTTTCCCCATATGAAAATTTGGGGACCTTATATAGTCCTTCCAGGAAGCCTTCCAGTGATTTGAATCAGATAGATACAGATTCCTGCCATCACTCCAAGAAAAAGGAACTGTACATCTACAAGGAAATATATGATGAGGCCTTACCAAATCACATAAGTCACATGCACTCTCCAGCATCGCCAATTCAGCTTGGCTAAGATAAACCAAGTATATCATTGAGAATGCACAACCTCCAATTATTTCCCTTCTTGTTACATTCCCGAACTTAAGAGCAATCACTAGCTTAACCATGAGCCTTTGCGGTCCCAAGTGTGAGCTCGAGATCATCCACTCCTATTTCATGGATCCTCTCACCTTCCCATGGCTTCACCCTGCCATTCTCAAATTCAAACTCTGACCCTCTTCCCCTCTCTGAGCCTGCCCCCCAACCAAATCCTCCATGCCCATGCTCAATTCCATCCTGAAACACACTCTGCTGACCAATTGGTTTGACAAGATTAAACGTTGGTGAAGGAGGAGCTACTTGAGGAGCAACAGCCTGAAAACTCACCCAGCGACCAGAATCAACAGTTGAGGCATCGGATTCATCACATTCTGGTATAGTAGCTGGTGTAAGATGCTGGCGTCGTGTAGGGCTTGAAGGGGCAGAGACAGCAAAAAGGGGATGGCGAAAGGAGTTTAGTGATCCATTTGAAAAGGATTCCCAATCAGCTTTCCTCTTTGAACTTCTATTAGTAGGGGAAGAAAGCGGTGGAGTTACAGGAGCACTATTGGATATTCTAAGCTGAGGAAGGTTCGCAGGGATTGAAGCTATGTTACGGAGGAAAGGGAGAAGGTATGTGGAAGGATTTGCATCGAAACGAGTAGGGCTTGGAAATGAAGAGGACGTTGGACTGGCATGGTAGGAAGGAACAGGACTAGGGAAATTTGAGGATTGTGGGCTAGGTTGAATAGAGGAACATGCACTGATGTTTGTTGGAGTGCCCGCAATCTCCAGTGGAGGTGGCTTGCAGCCCTGTAAGAAAATCACACGAATTATTAGTCTAATTTTGGCAGAACATTTGGTATATAATACTCAACCTGGAGACTACATATATTTCGTAAGGATCGTATTTTTGCCTCTTAAAACCATTAGCTACATATCTGGTAATCGATGTTAAGAAAGTGAAATCAGGTCTATTGGTAAGAAAAAACACAAAGATCTCTTGAAATAAAATTTTATCAGATTCTGAACCAATTAACAAGATATTTTAGATCGAAGCTCAAAAATGCCAGAGATCAAAAATCATCATGAACAAAATCAACCACAAAGCTAAAAGTGAAAGCAGAGAATTCATCAAATCAAGAAAAATTGAAATCAAAATATGACACCAGAAGAACATAAAAATTGAGATGAAGGCAAAGTAAACCAAGAAAAGAACACAAAAATGGTCAAGATCGATAGAAAGCTTTAATTAGCAAAAAAAAAAAAAAAAACAAAAAACCAAAATCTATAAACCATGCAAGTAGATCTGTAAAACAAATTGAACAGAAAACACATCTATTAAAAGATCGAAAGAGAGAAGGAAATCAGTATTCACCTTGCGATATGTTGTGCCATCTTCTTCAACGATCCAACCAGCCTCTGCACAAAGAGCTTTCAACACCTCATTATTATCACAGTGTTTAGGGAGCTTATAGTTTCCTTGAGCTCTAAGCCCCGAATATATCTTAGCAGCTATAGCTCTTCTCCTCCTCTCTCTTCTCTTGTTATTCTCTCTCTCCTTCCACGTCGGTAGCCTACCTGAGCATCCACCGGCAGTCATTTTTTCCGGTAAACGCCCTTCACACTCCCCCTCTCTCTAGGTCTGCTGGGTTTCGCTTTGCGTGTGCTTTCTCTCTCTTTATCACAAGGATAGTGCTTGGTGCTTCCTTTGTTGAATATTTGTAGATTAAAGAAAAAAAAAAACAAAAAAACAAAGAAAGAAAAGCTGCTCGTGCTTCCTCCGTAGATTCTCTTCCCTCTCTCACTTTTCACACTGGCATGGAATAGACAATGTATTATTATTTTGTAGAAAAATATTTAATTTGACCCCAAAATTTTTATTATTATTCCTATTAAAATAATAAAAAAATATTTAAAAAATAAAATTGTGAAAACGTGAATTGGGAGGGACCTGATGACTTAAATAGATTTTTGACCAAAAATATTAGTAGGAGATAAAGAAAATCAACAGCGAACTGCAAGTGACAGGCAGTAAAAGATTTGGTTTTAGTCTAAAGACTAATAATTAGCTGCAGTTGGAAGATAGTCCTATCCTCCTAAGCAGTGCCCAGCCGTACCATAGCATGGCCTCTGCCTGCTGCATAATTTTTGGTCGTATAAGATAGTAGAAGTAAATGACATAAATATGTGTGTATATTATTAATACATACATAGGACGGTCCCTAGTTCTAGTGTCTTATTTATCACTTCCCAAATCACATGATGATCTCCCAATTCAATTTGGGCCTCCTCGAGATGTTGCATCTGATTTGATCCAATGGTTGTAATAAACTGCTTTGGAATCTTATCATAGGGGTGCCCACAAGGAACATTTTCTCTTACTTTTCTGAATTTCTCCAGCATTTAGGGTGGCTGTGCCGTGATGTTCAGTCTGAACGGTACAGATGTGGACAAACAGCGATCTCAGAAACAAAGAAATGTGGAACCCGTAGACTGCTTTTACCCTCCGCACGTGCGACGCAGAAATCCATAATAATAATAACAAACAGTAGTAATTAATAGTAAAATTATCCTACAGGCTCTACCTCATCAGCTGAGCGAGGACCACATTGTCATCCACATGTCTGATTTAGCACGCAACACGTGATGTGGTCCCAATCGCCTATTATCGTCAAGGTTCTCTCTCTTCACAGGGAAAATACAACAGTAGCAGAGGAATCGCAGGGCTCTCCGCTCACATGCTAATTCTAGTGCAAAGGAAAGGCAATCCACGCGTACTTTTTGTTCTCAATAATAAAATATAATTCAACACTTAAGTATTTTAGTTAAAATTAAATGTAGTGTAATATAAAACATTTATAATATGAGATTTATTTACATTTTTTTACGATTCATTAAAGTGAGTGTATTAAATTAAAATTTTATTAGATTTTAAACAATTTTAAAATTTCAATAGTTAATATAAATTTCTTTTAAGGTTTATTAAAATTTTGTGATGTTTAATTCACTTTTATTAAATCTATATAAATTTAATAATATTTAATTGTAATTTTTTAAATGTCTATATAAATTTTAATAGTATCCAAAAAATACTGATTTTAAAAAATTATATAAAATTATTGATTTTGTTGGATCGTAAAATATTATGTATAAATAAAAAAATTATTCACAAATATATCATTCAATTCAAAGATTTTAAAAATTTTTTTAAAATATAACGAGTAATTGATCCAATACACTCCTTAATAGAATTAGAGAGGAATGGGTACTCACGAATTTTAAACTATCTATAATCGTATCCGTTGAAAATTTTACTATTTGTATATGTTCTAAATCTATTTAAATATTTATTACCTATATTCATCTAAAAATCCATTGAAAGTACTTTTTAAATGATAATGGTACCTGGAAATATTTAATTATTCAAATTTCAAATTTATTTAAAATTTTAAAATCTTTTTATATGTTCAATTAGGTTTTAAAATTAATTTTAATTGGATATATAAAAATTATTGTGATTTCATCAAGGTCAATAAAAATTTATAAAAAAAGCCTCCAATTTTTATAAAATTTTTCATAAAATTCTAATATGTAAAAATCTTAAAAGATCATTCAATTATGTCAAACTCAATAATTTTTTTTAAAATTCAACACAATCCTAATCCAATATACCTCCATAAATATAATTCTAATAGTTGTATCGATGTAAATTTAAATTTAGTATTATTTTTAATTTTTAGAGGCCATTTAGAATAAATGAAAATTATTTAAAAATCAAAGCTATTATGTTTAGAATAAAAAAAATAAATTTAAATCCTATAAATTAAATTTTATGAAATTGGATATATCAAACTCAAATTTTACTAAAACTGATAGAGTTTATAAATGAATTTTATAAAATTGATCATTGAAATATTTATTGATAAAATTACACAGGGTTATGAACTCAGTTATTTTTATTTTTATTTTTTTTCTTTTTCTTTGTTTTCTTTGGAAAATTTAAAACTATAAGAATATTTTTTCTTTTTTAATCCAATAAGGATGTTAGTTTATATTTTGTATTTTTTTAAATTCTAAACCAATAATGATATATATATATTTTTTAAATTTTAGTAATAACGTTAATTATTTTTATTATGAAATAATAAAAATTAAATATTAAAAGTTATTTTCAAATGCAATTAAAAATAATAATAACATTCTTAATATTTTTATTTTTAAATTAATTAAAGTTTTTTATATCAATTAAAAATAATTATTATATTGAATGTCCCTGCTTATATAATTAATTAACATAGAACATTCGTGTACTTTTTTGTCTGAAATTTATTATTTATATCTTAATAAAAAATGATAAGTTATTATATTTTACATAATAAATATAATTGGTGTTTATTATTTATTTTTATTAAATTAATATGTCAAGTGTGTTATAAAAATTTAAAGTAATTATTCATATTCTATTATTTCAAATGTTATCGTAAGATATTTTAAAATAATTATATAGTTTTTGTATTTTGAGATTAAAATAATTATCTAGTTATTTGAGAATTTCTTCGATTAATACACATTTTCTAAATAATAATTTAAGTGATAATGACAAATTAGACTCTATATAAATTCCATTACTTTATTTGACCGTCCACTTTTTTTTTATTTTCCTTTTTTACCGCGGAATATGAAAAGCAGACGAAAATAAATCGAGTGGTAAATGGTAAGTATTAATGTTACTGCAATTAATTTAATTTAAAAAAAAAAAGGAAAGAAAGAAAGCAAACGAGTGTGACTAGTCAATTATTGTTGGTGTTCAAATTAATTGACGTTTAACAAATAATTGAACGATCACGTAAAATGCCTTTAATCACTAAAAAATCAGAGACAGGAGGCGCAATAGTCGCGCCATGGGCACGTGCGTATCCAACTCAGCTTGAGAAAGATGGGACAGCTGGAGAGCTAGTTGGAAAACATAACAATAGCACCCACACGTGTGGACCGTGCCCGTTTGGACCACCAACCGAGTCTTTGTTGTTGAGTCATAATAATAATACTCTTATCTTTTCCGTTTTATTTTGCCGTTCATCACTGTATACAATTAATATTTAAAATGAGAACTATTTTTCCGTATAGTCTATTAAAATTATTAGGGAAGCTGGGTATTAAAATCTCAAAATTTATCTAACTTCATTGATTAAAATTTTAAATTATATTGATATATTAACTTTCATTTTTTTCCAATTAAGCTGTTAAATGTTATTGAATTTAAAATTAAATTTCTATTTAATTAAATGAATAAAGTCTAAATTATTGGTTGAAAAAATAAATTCAATAATAATTCAACTGAAATAAAAAAAAAATAAAAAAGCACATTCATAAGCAAACAAGAATTTTATAAACCTTATATATATTAATAATAACTTTTAATTAAAAAATCCACTTTCACAATTTTTTTACTTATAAAATTAAAAAATTGATATGTATATAATTATTAGAAAATTATTTTATCTTGAATATTTCGAGTCAATGCTTTGGAATTGAAATCTATGGTGGTGAAAGTCGTGGAAAAAGCAAAAGTCGTGAATCGACGTTACTGTATAAATTACAACTACGCGTCGCAAAATAGTACTTGTAGGCTTGTGTTACATTACAGTCAGGCACATGATAACATTTTTTAATCTGATAAAGATTGAGGCCCATGCCTTGACGAAGGTGGGAATGGGATTTCCATCTCACGTGGGGTGGAACGGTCTTTACCGGTCCTATTGTCCCAACAAAAAAAAAAAAATCTTACTTTCTTCGATGGCGATGTTCGCTGAACTGATCCGGTGATGCTTCCACTTAATTTTCGAATTTTCTTTTTGAGGTATATAATTTTTTTAGTCAATCAAAGTTTTATTATTCTTATTATAAATGAGTAATTACTTTAAAATTTTAACCTGTTAAATAATTAATTATTGTGTAAAAAAAATTACATTTTCATATAAATGAGTTTATTTCTGGATTTGGGTTATATAGTGTGCTGCTTTTTCATATTTAACCCAATAATCTGATATCAAATTATTGTAGCACACTGAAGGCCCGGCCCAGCCCAGTCCAGTCCAGGCTGAAAAGTATGGATACATATTTGCATGCTTCTCATCCAAGTTTAAATTTTGTAGATTGAGATTTCTTCAGAAGCACAAAAAAAAAAAAAAAAAAAAAAAAAAAAAAAAAAAAAAAATTTAGATTGTGTAGAGAATTTATTTAAATTTAG